>CM053031.1:240418001-240596704 GCA_028564925.1 Lithobates sylvaticus | reverse complement strand
TACTCCACTCGGCCGCATAAAAGCAGCAGTGGCCATCTTGTTACACCCAGCCCATATAGTTCAGGCCGGGTGTAACAAGATGGCCGCTGCTGGCTTACTGCGGCCGAGTGAAGGGTGTACCAAGATGGGCGTCGGGATGTCCAAACGCTGACGTCGACACGAGCGTCACTTCCGTTGTTCCGCCCCCTGACTTCCGGTTGTGCCGGGTCGCCGAATCTGACGAAAACGCCGCCTCCCAGGTATCGGATCAGGCATCGGGAGCATTTGTGCGAGTACTAGTACTCGCGCAAATGCTCGGTATCGGTCCCGATACCGATACTAGTATCGGTATCGGGACATCCCTAGTTATAAGCCCTGACAATTTTTTTTTTTTTTTTTTTAAATTTGCCACCAAAGTCCCATCATGTATATTTTCCTTCACTTCTTGTCCCCCCTGCCAAAACAGAATGTAAGACGAATTGTTGAAAAAAAAATTTATTAACATTTTTTTGGATGATGGACTTTTTTAGGCATAACACAAAGGTATATTACAAATGTATTTGTTACAAAAACAAGATCAAAAGAATTAAATAAAATTTTATTGAACATTCACAAAATATGCCTATGAGCTTGAATAACTCACCACCTACATAAGTACATACGCATATTGGTGTCCTTTTATGAAGCAGTGAAATCTATTCACTGCTTCATTCTCCGGCATTCACAGAGGAGATCTTTCTCCTCTGTGTGCCAGTTTATGAAGGGGAGTAGATCGCTTCACCCTTGGAGGAGTGAAGAGATCTACAAACGCTTCAAACAGTGGAGAACGGCCCCTGATACTGGAATCTCGTGAGACTTCACGAGATTACAGTACCAGAAATTCACTGAAACACTGAGATGTCCATTTATTAAGCAGTGATAAATTATCACAGCTCAATACACAGACAGACACCAGTGTGATTAATGTTAATAAAATAAAGAGTCCCCCCTACATTATATATACATGTATACACACACACATTATATATACATGTATATACACACACACACACACATATATACATGTATATACACACATTATATATATATATATACATATACACATTATATATATATATATATGTATACACCAGGGGCGTAACTAGAAATCACAGGGCCCCATAGCAAAATGTTGTATGGGCCCCCCCACCACCACCACAAAAAAAAAAAGAACTAATGCCAGACACCCCCTAAGTACAGACACCCCACAGCATTACAGACCCCACCTCAGTGCAGACACCCCCCTCAGTGCAGGACCCCCCCTAGCAGTACAGACACCCCCCCCCCAGTGCACACCATCCCCTCAGTACAGACACCCTTCCAGTGCAGACCTCCCCAACATTACAGACCCCCAACAGTGCAGACCCACCCCCCTCAGTGCAGACCCCCCTAAGTAGTACAGAACCCCCCCCCCCCAGTAGTACAGACACCCCCCTCAGTACAGACCCCCCCACCTCAGTGCAGACCCCCTTAGTACAGACAATCCCCCATTACAGACCCCCCCCACCTCAGTGCAGACCCCCTTAGTACAGACAATCCCCCATTACATACCCCCCCCCCCCACCTCAGTGCAGACCCCCTTAGTACAGACAATCCCCCATTACAGACCCCCCACCTCAGTGCAGACCCCCTTAGTACAGACACCCCCCACCCAAGTGCAGACCCCCCACCTCAGTGCAGACCCCCTTAGTACAGACAATCCCCCATTACAGACTCCCCCACCTCAGTGCAGACCCCCTTAGTACAGACAATCCCCCATTACAGACCCCCCCACCTCAGTGCAGACCCCCTTAGTACAGACAATCCCCCATTACAGACCCCCCCACCTCAGTGCAGACCCCCTTAGTACAGACAATCCCCCATTACAGACCCCCCCACCTCAGTGCAGACCCCCTTAGTACAGACAATCCCCCATTACAGACCCCCCCCCCACCTCAGTGCAGACCCCCTTAGTACAGACAATCCCCCATTACAGACCCCCCCCCCCCACCTCAGTGCAGACCCCCTTAGTACAGACAATCCCCCATTATAGACCCCCCCCACCTCAGTGCAGACCCCCTTAGTACAGACAATCCCCCATTACAGACCCCCCACCTCAGTGCAGACCCCCTTAGTACAGACACCCCCATTACAGACCCCCCCACCTCAGTGCAGACCCCCTTAGTACAGACAATCCCCCATTACAGACCCCCCCACCTCAGTGCAGACCCCCTTTAGTACAGACACCCCCATTACAGACCCCCCCACCTCAGTGCAGACCCCCTTTGTACAGACAATTCCCCATTACAGACCCCACCACCTCAGTGCAGACCCCCTTTGTACAGACAATCCCCCATTACAGACCCCCCACCTCAGTGCAGACCCCCTTAGTACAGACACCCCCATTACAGACCCCCCCACCTCAGTGCAGACCCCCTTAGTACAGACACCCCCATTACAGACCCCCCACCTCAGTGCAGACCCCCTTTGTACAGACAATCCCCCATTACAGACCCCCCCACCTCAGTGCAGACCCCTTTGTACAGACAATCCCCCATTACAGACCCCCCCACCTCAGTGCAGACCCCCTTAGTACAGACAATCCCCCAATACAGACCCCCCCACCTCAGTGCAGACCCCCTTAGTACAGACACCCCCACCTCAGTGCAGACCCCCTTAGTACAGACACCCCCAATACAGACCCCCCCACCTCAGTGCAGACCCCCTTAGTACAGACAATCCCCCATTACATAACCCCCCCCCCACCTCAGTGCAGACCCCCTTAGTACAGACAATCCCCCATTACAGACCCCCCACCTCAGTGCAGACCCCCTTAGTACAGACACCCCCCACCCAAGTGCAGACCCCCCACCTCAGTGCAGACCCCCTTAGTACAGACAATCCCCCATTACAGACCCCCCCCCCCCACCTCAGTGCAGACCCCCTTAGTACAGACAATCCCCCATTACAGACCCCCCCCCCCCACCTCAGTGCAGACCCCCTTAGTACAGACAATCCCCCATTACAGACCCCCCCCCCCCACCTCAGTGCAGACCCCCTTAGTACAGACAATCCCCCATTACAGACCCCCCCACCTCAGTGCAGACCCCCTTAGTACAGACAATCCCCCATTACAGACCCCCCCACCTCAGTGCAGACCCCCTTAGTACAGACAATCCCCCATTACAGACCCCCCCCACCTCAGTGCAGACCCCCTTAGTACAGACAATCCCCCATTATAGACCCCCCCACCTCAGTGCAGACCCCCCTTAGTACAGACAATCCCCCACTACAGACCCCCCCACCTCAGTGCAGACCCCCTTAGTACAGACAATCCCCCATTACAGACCCCCCACCTCAGTGCAGACCTCCTTAGTACAGACACCCCCATTACAGACCCCCCCACCTCAGTGCAGACCCCCTTAGTACAGACAATCCCCCATTACAGACCCCCCACCTCAGTGCAGACCCCCTTAGTACAGACACCCCCATTACAGACCCCCCCACCTCAGTGCAGACCCCCTTTGTACAGACAATTCCCCATTACAGACCCCACCACCTCAGTGCAGACCCCCTTTGTACAGACAATCCCCCATTACAGACCCCCCACCTCAGTGCAGACCCCCTTAGTACAGACACCCCCATTACAGACCCCCCCCCACCTCAGTGCAGACCCCCTTAGTACAGACACCCCCATTACAGACCCCCCCCACCTCAGTGCAGACCCCTTTGTACAGACAATCCCCCATACAGACCCCCCCACCTCAGTGCAGACCCCCTTTGTACAGACAATCCCCCATTACAGACCCCCCCACCTCAGTGCAGACCCCCTTAGTACAGACAATCCCCCAATACAGACCCCCCCACCTCAGTGCAGACCCCTTAGTACAGACACCCCCACCTCAGTGCAGGACCCCCTTAGTACAGACACCCCCATTACAGACCCCCCCACCTCAGTGCAGACCCCTTTGTACAGACAATCCCCCATTACAGACCCCCCCACCTCAGTGCAGACCCCCTTTGTACAGACAATCCCCATTACAGACCCCCCCACCTCAGTGCAGACCCCCTTTGTACAGACAATCCCCCACTACAGACCCCTCCACCTCAGTGCAGACCCCCTTAGTACAGACAATCCCCCATTACAGACCCCCCCACCTCAGTGCAGACCCCCTTAGTACAGACACCCCCACCTCAGTGCAGACCCCCTTAGCACAGACACCCCCATTACAGACCCCCCCACCTCAGTTCAGACCCCCTTAGTACAGACACCCCCATTACAGACCCCCCCACCTCAGTGCAGACCCCCATCAGAAGACACCCCCAGCAATGCAGACACCCCCACCCATTACAGACCCCCCCCGGTAGTGCAGACCCCACATCAGACACACATCAGACCCCCCCACCTCAGTGCAGACCCCCATCAGTAGACACCCCCAGCAATGCAGACACCCCCACCCATTACAGACCCCCCCGGGTAGTGCAGACCCCACAGCAGACGATGCCCCCCGGCCCTTACATACCTCAGAAACAGCGCCATGTGTGTCCCTCCTCCCAGGCTCCTCCTCCTCTCTGAATGTAAACAGAGAGGAGGGGAGGCGGCTTCGGTCCGCGTCGCTGTGTCCCTCCTGCGCTCCAGTCCAGAAGGCACGGTGAGCGGCGTTAGTGGTGCGGCTGCCGCTACCCACGGGTGTCACCCCCGCTAGCGGGTGTCACCCGGCGCGGCCCGCACCCGCCTAGAAACGCCGCTCACCGGGCCCTTGATTGGCTGCGGGCCCCATAGCGACCGCATGTGTCGCTATGGCGGTAGTTCCGCCACTGGTATACACATATATATGACAGGGGGACATGGTTACAGTGTTGGGGGGTCTGAACGAGGCATAAGGAAGTTAATAATCTTCCTCTTTCCTCCTCAGATCCCCCGGGTTTCTCTCTTCACTCCCCGCTTCACCTCCTCTGAGTTGGTGAATCGGGGAGTGTGAATTCTGACACAGATCGCCAGTGAAGCGCTCAGATCGCAGCTTCATACACTGGCCGTTACTGTGTCATTCTATGAGGATTCTCCATGTGCAGAGATAATCGGTGGGAGAACAAGTTCAAACACTTCTCCCCCCGATTATCTCTGGTTTATAAACTGTTTATGGGCTGTGATCAGTGGTGATCCTCAGGATCTCTGCTGATCACTGCTTCATAAAAGGACACCTATGTTAGAAAAAATCCCACCAAAGTGAGGGAATTCCTGGTTGTCCTCATGGTCAACAACCCTAGGATCCCCATTGGAAGATTTCCCCTGTATTACTTTTCTGGGAACAACCCAAAATGTGGAATTTTCTTTCAGTGATCAATGTAAACAGGACCAATAGAGAGGGCGAATTTCCCTAATGGGCACATATAAAACAATAACAAGTGTTCTAATCTCTGTCCACTCTATCCCCCAAAAAATGTCCTTAGTTAAACTGTAATGCTAAACTCTGGGCTGCAGAAAAAGTTACCCTTGTGGTGGGTCCCTCTCCACACTGCAAAGGTTAAAAGCTCATTCTACTTATGGGGGTAGGAATAGGGTGAAATATTTACCATATTCCTTTCTCCCGTGGGCTCCCTACTCTTCACAAAACCTGTGCTGTAAAGCTACTTGTCTTCGCTGCCCAACCACCTGCAGCTCAGCAATATCATCACGTACAATGAAGGACCAGTGGCCCTGCATTGTATGTGAGAACCAGGGCTGCTGTTAGAAATCATCTGCCCTGTACAGCCTTCCTGACTGGGTCCCCCAACCCCACCTACACCCCACCCACCCCCTTGGGGTGCAGCGACACTGACTTTACCCCTCTACGCCCCGAAAATGAAAAAAAGTACAATTTCCTGGGCCCCTCTGTTGAACTGATGGGGCCCAGAGAGTTGTAATTTAAGCCCTGGTAAACAAGTAGGATCGGGGTGTGATCTAGTAAAACCCATTTCTTTATTTAGAAGAAATGAACAATAAACTTGCCCTTGGCCCCCCTGTTTAGCTGATGAGTTCAGGACCAGTTGTACTGCCTTATGAGGACACCAAGGACCTGCCCATTACCTGGGGGCATTAGAGAGCAAGGAATAGCATATTCATCACCCCCTACACTAAAGCTGGAGAAATGAAAAAAACGTCCTTTGCAGTGGGGCTTGTTGTGAAAATTTTAAGATGTATTTTAATATGTATTGTCATAAGAGTCTCCCAGTGTTAGAACTCTCGCAGCCCGCTCTAAAGAGCTGACTGGGGCAGACTAACGCTGGTTGAGATTTGTTAGGTAGTGGAAAAGCTCCTTGGGGATGTAGAGAAGTGTTTGTGGAGTGGAGACATGTCCGCCAGCCAGAGGCGGAACTACCGCCATAGCGACCCACGCGGGCGCTATGGGGCCTGAAGCTGCTATGAGGCCCACAGCGGGGCTCCTAGCCTAGCTGGGAGGATGCAGGCTGAACAGATGGATCATCATGAGAGTTTGGCATGTCAGTCTGAGGGGCCCGGCGGCGGCCGCGGCTTTGCCGGCATAGTGCTACCTCTGTGTTTTGACTCTGCATTGCTGCTGACCGTGCAGTGTGCAGACTTCACGGTCCGTCTGACCAGCACTGTCTGTGTCTGCCAATTGAATTGGATGTGACGCCGCCGCCCGCCAGACCCCGCCAATGCCTATGACGATTACAATTAGGCTGCTTCCTGTGTGCCCAGTGAAAGGTGCTGTGACAGCCAATGAGATGCTGAGTGCAGGCGCGGTGCCGCCCACCTTATCGTGACGTTGTTCCCTCCTTCAGTCCCACCCACAATGGAGCACTTTGGCTGGCTGTCCCACACGGTCTGCACTGTGGAATGGAGGCTCAGGCTAGAGCTGAGAAGAAGGTACAGACAGTCTGATGTGCAACAGTGTGCAACAGTGTCAGTGTGGCCTGTAATTGGTACAATCTCATGTGTGCAACACAGTGTGTCAGTCAGTGTGTCCTGCAATAATTGCTGCCTGGCTCAAGCTGTAGACAGACAGTTTTATACACAGTCTGTAGCAATCATATTCAGACTTTACAGTGTCCAGTGTAATGGCATCATATACACATTTATTATAATATGGACAAATATTGGATACTGTATTGTGGGAAACATTGGCAAAACCCAAGGCATATTGCACCAGGTACACATAGATAACATCCACCCTCCAAATTAGTTTGCTGTATACACTCTACACACTAAGACCCCTTTCACACCACACCGCCTATAGCGTCGACGGTAAAACGCCGCTATTTTTAGCGGCGTTTTACTGTCGGATTTGTGGCGCATTTTGGCCGCTAGCGGGGAGCTTTTACCCCCGCAGTCGACCGAGAAAGGGTTAAAACCCCCGGCAATACGCCACAATAGCGGCGTTTTGCTGGCGGTATTACAGCGCTGCCCCATTGATTTCAGTGGGAGCAGCGGTGGAGGAGCGGTAAACACACCGCTCCTTCACCGCTCCAAAGAAGCTGCTGACAGGACTTTTCCTGCCAGCGCACCGCTCCAGTGTGAAAGCCCTCGTGGCTTTCACACTACAGACAATGGTGCAGCTGTTTTAGGGCGTATTGCAGGCGCTATTTCTAACGCTATAGCGCCTGCAAAATGGTGTGAAAGGGGTCTTAGCTGTGGCCTGGGTACTGTGCTGCATGAGTGTGGTAATCTGTTGTTCAATGGCATTAGTTTATTTTTTTTGGTGGGGGGGCCCTATAGAACATTTTGCTACGGGGCCCTGTGATTTCTAGTTATGCCCCTGCCGCCAGCTAAGGTCCCCTGTGCGATGCACAGAACAATCATCTGGTGGGGGTGTGTTCGCTCTGCAAAGACATTATCGGTTTAACGAGTGTGTGCTCGTGTCGCCTCTGTGTGCCTGATCAACATATTTGTGGCTCCATGAGTGTGCACCTGCAGATAGCTTCCCATCCACAAGGAACTGTAGTATAAGGTTTCCTATCAGAGCAATTGTAGTCATCGTTCATTGGTTTTTGTATTTCCTGTGTTGAAAGTCATGTCCTTATTTGGTCATGTCCTTATATGGTCATTTCCTGTGATGTCATTTTGTATTGAGGAAGTGATTGGCTGTTGTAGCTAGTGCTTCCTGTTTGTCATAGCTTTTGTGATGTTGGAAATAAAAGCGAGGGGGACTGCTAAGAAAGGCAGTCATGCTGATGGAGCTGAGAACGTAAGAATGTGGTAATGTATGTTTACTGGGGAACGAGGGGAGACATGCGATCAAAAGGCTGCATTATACCATTATGGTCATATCTGATGTCATCATGTATAATGCTGGACGAGCATACTTCAGTAGATTGCTTTAAAAAAGGACTGGATTCTTTCCTAAATGTACATAATATAACTGGATACTAACATTTATCGGTAAAGTTGATCCAGGGAATATCCAATTGCCTCTTGTGGAAAGAAGATTTTTTTCCACTGCTGGAGCAAACTGTATCATGCTTTGCTGTTTTTTTTTTTGCCTTTCTTTGGATCAACTGTGGGGATTGTATGATTTTTTTTTTCTTCCCTTTTAGAGGTTGAACTAGATCAGTGGTTCTCAACTCCTGTCCTCAGGACCCACTGAGGCCCCTTTCACACTGGGGCGGTAGCCGCGGCGACGGTAAAGCAGCGCTATATTTAGCGCTGCTTTATCATCGTTTTAGTCGCGGTATTCGCCCGCTCGCGGGGCGGTTTTACGGGCGGCCGAAAAAGGGTTAAAATCCCTGGCAAAGCGCCGCCGTAGCGACGCTTTGCGGCGGTATTGCCGCGGTATTACCGCGGTGTCCCATTGAAATCAATGGGTAGGGGCGGTATAAGAGCGGTGAATACAACGCTCCTATACCGCTCCAAAGATGCTGCTAGCAGGACTTTTTTTTACCGTCCTGCTAGCGCACCGCTCCAGTGTGAAAGCCCGCCGGCTTTCAAACTGGAGTGAATGGGGCCGTTTTTTTCAGGCGGTGTACAGGCGCTATTTTTAGCGCTGTACCGCCTGAAAACCGCCCCAGTGTGAAAAGGGCCTAACAGGCCAGGTTTGCAAGATAACTGAAATACATCACAGGTGATATAATTTGCTGCTCAGTGATTGCAGGATTCTAGTCTGCCTCTCCCCAAGGAAATATTTAAAATCTGGCCTGTTAGTGGGTCCTGAGGACAGGAGTTGAGAACCACTGAACTAGATGGACTTTTTTTCAGCCTGACTATGTAAATATGTAGCTTGCATTGTGAGTACCTTCCACAAACTGGAAAAGTACTAGCTGCCAGAGAAGTGAGAGCTAAGGTACGTAGAAGTCCTTTTTATTGGTTCTTTAGGCAAAAAAATATGTAGAGCCAAACACCAGGTATTCTTTCACTTTAAATATTTAATTTGGGCCATGCTGGTCAAGCTGCATCCCCATGATTAAACTCTGAGGGGCGGAGTGAACCATGTTGTGGGCATGGCCTGGCGGAAGCCCAGGCTAAGACTGCCATTCATTCCAATACCAGTGGGTCTGCATTGATGTGTGGCTTCATGGGATCCATCCTTTGCGCAACAGTTGTTTGGATCTGAGATGAGCTCCTTCCTTGGCCTGTACTCACAGTGGTGGATAGTTACAGGACTGCTTTCCCTTGTAGCCTGAGCGACATTTTCCATTACCAGTTCACAAACGATTTCCTTTACTATCAGATGCGCCTTGGTATAAACTGTATATAGCATCAGCTACATACAGTATACAGCACTGTGTTATCACAGTGGTACGGGGACTTCCCCCATCTGTTGCAAAAGCAAAATTGCAGCGGAAGTCTTGTATTTAACCACTTGCCGCCTTCTCACCGTCAACTGACGGCGGGTCGGTGCGGCTCTCGTTCTGGGTGGACATCATATGACGGCACCCAGAATGGCTGTTCTCGCATGCCTGCAGGGGCGCGCAGCGTGGTGAAAGCAGTCGCGCCGCATTGCTAGGACATGGCGCGACCCCAATCTCTGTAAAGAGCCGCGGTCGCAGCTCTTTAACCATGTGATCGGCTGTGTCCAACACGGAGAAGCCAGTAATCGGCGCTCCTCGCCTCACACTGACAGAGTGTGAGGAGAGAGGAGCCAATCAGCGGCATCTCCTCGCAGAGGACATCTAGGTATGTAATCAGGGCACTGATGATCAGTGCCCTGATTACAATAAAGCCCGCACAGTGCCAGCAATAAGTGCCCAACAGTGCCAGCAATGAGCGCCCACCAGTGCCAGCAATCAGTGCCCACAAGTGCCAGCAATCAGTCCCCATTAGTGATGCCAGTCAGTGCTGGCTATCAGTGCTGTACATCAATGCCCCTCATTGCTGCCCATCAATGCCACCCATCAATGCCCGTCAGTGCTGCCCATCAGTGCCCATCAGTGTCACGTATCCGTGCCGGCTATCAGTGCCCACCAGTTCCGCCTATCTGTGCCCATCAGTGCCACCTATTAGTGCCCACCAGTGCCAGATATCAGTGCCAACTATCAGTGCCCATAAGTGCGGCATATTCGTGCCTCCTCATCAGTGCCACCTAATCAGTGCCCATCAGTGCCGCCTCATCAGCGCCCATCATTGAAGGAGAGAAAGCGACGACAGCGGCAAGAACAGGAGAGACCCCGGAAGACCCCCAAAGGCGGATCGAGACCCCCCAGACGACAGCGTCGACGGCGAAGAAGGTAGCTGGGCTCCTCTGCTCGGTAAAAGAGCTAGGTAAATGAGCGGAGGAGTCCGGCGAGAAGACCCCCCAAGACGGAAGAAGACCCCCGGAGCAGTGCAATAAAATATTTTTAAAAATGTGTGTTTTTTTTCTTTACACTTTTACACCTTAGGTGAATGGGTAGGGGTACATCGTACCCCATACTCATTCACATAGGGTGGGGGGCCGGGATCTGGGGGCCCCCTTATTAAAGGGGCTCCCAGATTCCGATAAGCCCCCGCCCGCAGACCCCGACAACCAATGGCCAGGGTTGTCGGGAAGAGGCCCTTGTCCTCATCAACATGGGGACAAGGTGCTCACTCGTCCCCACCCCTTTCCTGGCCTGCCGGGCTGCGTGCTCGGATAAGGGTCTGAGATGGATTTGGGGGGGATCCCCACGTCGTTTTTTTCGGCGTGGGGATTCCCTTTAAATCCCTGCCAGGTGACAGGGCTAGCGCGGCGGCATTCACTGCCTTCGCTAGCCCTGTCTACTTGCAGTTACGTTGTAAATGAACGGACTGCTCCGTGTGTGGGCAAGTCCGTTCATTTTAAAAAGTCCCGCAGACTTTTTCCCGCGGATTGTCCGCCGGAGAAGTCCGGGCGTGTGTGGGCAAGTCACACGCTCGGAAGTCCGGGCGTGTGTGGGCAAGTCACACGCTCGGAAAGTCCGGCGGTTTGTCCGCTGGACTAGGTCCGGTGGACAAAGTCTGAACGTGTGTACGCGGCATACCACTACCATAACACAGCGCTGTATACCCTATGTAGCTGATGCTACATACAGTTTATACAGCACTGACAGCAGGTGCATCTCTTAGTAAAGGAACGTTTTTTGGGCCAGCCTGGCCCAAACAAACTAGCTAAGGTGAAAGTAATCCTGAAGTTCAACTTTAACCCTTGCAAGAGTAGATGTTAAAGAATATGTAAACCCAACATTTTATTTTCCTGCTTGCTGTACCATGTACTTGTATGAAAAGTACCTTGTTCTCTTTGTATTGCTTCCTTTGTGTGAAATCCCTGGTGTTCCCGCCAGTCCTTCTACTTTCCTACTAAAAACTGACCACACTAAGCAGGAGAACACACTGTGATCAGTTCTCTGGCCATGCTGGGAACTGAGCCTGCTTTCCTCCAATGGTCAAACTTGTCTTGACACCCCCCCCCCCCCCCCGCACAGCCATTCACTGGGAAGCTCAGTGTGCTGCTGTTTCACTTCCCCAGCTCTTATTCAGCTGACAACAGAGGGAATGTGAGCACTTATAAAAAAGGGGGGAAAATATTTTTTTTTTGTTATATAACTATACACAAATGTTTTGCCTTTTATTTATATTTTACACTAAATGGGTTATTTTACAAGGTGATTGTTTATAATCACTTTACATTTTACCAGAGCTTAGTTTTATCCCCTGCAGTGAGGAGTGGGTACATTTTACCTTTAAAGAAAAGGATAACGTATGTTCAATTATTTTTTTTTTTCCTTAACCATTTATCTTCTGCACCCGTATAACCTTAATAAATCACAGCAATTTTTTCTTTCCATTTCTGCTATGGGTCTGTTTTTCTGTGATAACTGTCATTACTAAAGATAACAAAGTAATACATATATCATTTCTTTTCAAGATAAACAAAGCTTTCCTTTGGTAATATTGTTTTGATGTAAAAATTCACTTTTTTTAAACTTTGATCAGTGTTAGTTTTTAAAAAAACAAGAGTTGCTGTAGATCAGCAACTCCTATATTTTTTAAAAACTAACACTGATCAAAGTTTAAAAAAAGTGCATTTTTACATCAAAACAATATTACCAAAGGAAAGCTTTGTTTATCTTGAAAAGAAACGATATATGTATTACTTTGTTATCTTTAGTAATGACAGTTATCAAAAGCATGCATTTTACAATTTGTCCCGTTTATAAGGGTACTACAATTAAATTTTTGGTACAAAGCATTGCAAAATTAACTACAAATCAAAGAAAGGCCCATTTTTTCAGTTTTGCATGTTATTATAATGCAATGCTTATAGAAAAAAAATAGGGCTGTGGAAATTAAAGATTAATTCCTCGATTAATCGATACATTTTTTTGATCGATCAAAATTCTATCAAAAACCCACCTCTCCGCCGGCTTCCGGGTCTTCAGGGAGTTCCGTTGGAGATCCGGTGACGTCACAGACATCGACGTCACCGGACTCCTCCCCCCTTCCCCAAGTGCTTCCGTCTGCTAACGAAGGGAAGAGGGGAGGAGTCCAGTGACTTTCAAGTTCTGATTAAATGTAACGTGTATGGGGGGAGGAGCTACGCATGACGTCACCCGCTGCTGCCCTACGGAACTAACACGATTGTCAGCTTTACATGTTGTGTTTTTATCATCTTCATGTGAGTAGTTTGTGTTTGAACACAAAAATGTAATGTTATACTTAAGCGGTGAGCACTTAGATCTTTTCTTTCTATCCATGACCTGGCGTCCTTGCTGAGATCTAAGGAGACATGAGAGAAGTTTAAAAGTTTAAAAAAAAAACATTGAAATCCATACATCTGGCGCCCTGCATGTAGATCAGGGGCCCCTGCGCCCCTAATGGAGCCGCTGCCACTGAAAGTAACTTGATTATTACATTGTATTTTTGAATTACACTTCTGGGCCTTGTTATTACACAGTTTAGAGCCCCATTATACACCTGTTATGCTCAGCTAGGAATTAACAGCAAGAGTGGGGGGGGGGGGGGGGGCCAGCAGGGGACAATGAAGAAGGAGGTTATGTTTTTTGGGTGTATGTAGCATGCCAAAAGGAGTCATTTTTAATATGGATCTCCCATTTGTACATGCTTGCTTTTCATTACTTTTAAACTGACTAAAGGAAAACCATAATGGACTGAGGTTTAAATATTTCAGATGTGCATTGTCACTGGTCATTCGTGTTTTTCTTAGCATTTTTTTTTAATCAAAATATTTTTTTCGTGTTCGTTCAACACTGGAAATGTAGACTGAGGAATAGAATGAGGGGTTGTTGCCTTTTCTAAAGCCTCGTACACACGATCGCACTTTCCAATGGGAAATGTTCGATGACAGGCTGTTGATGGAAAATCCGGCCGTGTGTATACTCCATCGGACAATTGTTGTCGAACTTTCCGCCAACAAATGTTGGCTAGCAGGTTTTCAAATTTTCTGAGGACAAGTACAAAGTACAAACACGCATGCTTGGAAGTAAGGATGAGCCAGAAGCGGGCGATCTTGTAAACTAGCGTTCGTAATGGAGAATTAACATTTGTGACGTGGCAAATTATGAAATTTCCAAATGCAGCGCACAATTCTCTTCTTCTTTAGTGGGATAATAATGAAGCTGCTTTGCTGGTGATACTGATGGAGTTATTTCAAGCGAATTTTCAAAGGCTTTTTTTTTCTAGTGATATCAAGAATAATATTATTTTCCTGACAGACTCCATGGCAGCCTACGCGTGGGTTAATCCCGCGCCCTCATACCTCATTGGACCCTTCTCCCATAAATCTTTGCTGTGGGCCAGAGGCCGTGTTCCTTTTTTTGTCCTCCTCCTAGGACCAAGATGAAGTGGACTCCCCCCCCCCCCCCTAAGGCCTCATTCACACCTATGCATTTTTAGTGCTTTTTGCATTTTGTAGATTTGCACTACAGTTCATTTTCCATGGTTTCCTATGGAACACGTTCTGTAGTGCAAATCTGCAAAATGCAAAAAGCACAAAAAATGCATAGGTGTGAATCAGGCCTTAGTCTTCAGGTGGGTCCTGTCCCTGGGAGTCATTCCGGAAGTAGACTTGTTTGCCTCCCCGTGCAACTTCAGACTAGAGAGATACTACACGAGGTCTCGGTGTCCCCAGACTTTCAGGTAGATGCTCTGACAGACCATTGGCGGTTCCACAGGGCCTATGCCTTTCCCCCGGTTCCTGTCATTCTCCGGTTTCTGACGAAGCTCAGGATTGAAGAAGCAGAGATAGTCCCGTACTGGCCAAACAGGCCATGGTTTCCACTGCTGATGCAACTCAGCTTGCGGGACCCAGTTCCTTTACCCTCCAGACCAGATCTCCTATCACAAGGGGCACTTCTACATCCATGCCCATCTACATCTGATGAACTGGTTCTTGAGAGGGGAAGGTTGGAGGCTGTCCAAGTAGGGCCATCTCCACATTATTAAATGCCAGAAGAGCAGAGTCTACCAGAGGATTTGGAAAAAGTTTGCAGACTACACCTCTTCCACTGCAGGTTCTTGCAATAACTTAGATACATGATATCCTGGGCTTCCTACAATCAGGCTTGGATCTCTCATTGTCAGTCAGCTCGCTGCGAGTCCAAGTCTCTACAATCTCTGCCTTTACGGGTGTTTCCTGGGCTAGACACCCTCTTAGTAGTTTTTAAGAGGCCCAATAAGGCTCAGAAAAATCCAAGATTCTCTAATTGGGATCTTTCCCTTGTCCTGGATTTTTTCTCAGGTAGAGAGTTGAAACATGAAGATCAGTCCTCTATCAAATGACTCTCTCTAAAAGTTGCCTTCTTGGTGGCTATAACATCGGCCAAGAAGGTCTCTGAAATCAGCACTCTGGGATTTATATTTCTTTCTTTTTCTTTCTTTTTCCTGATCGGGTAGTTTTAATTCCTATGTTGGGTTCAAACCCCAAAGTGGCATCTGTGTTTCATGACAATCAGGAGATTGCTCTTCCAACATTCAGATCTACCGAGGATTCCAGTGTTCATCCCTTAGATGTTGGAAAAGCTCTGAGTCAGTATCTTGAAGCTACAGCTTCTTTCTGTCTGACTGACCACCTGTTTGTTCTTTTTCATGGGAAGAATAAGGGAATGCATGCCTCTTCCGATCTATCGCAGCATGGATTGTTCAGGCCATTCAGTGGGCTTACAAATTTAAGGGCTTGGCGCCTCCAGAAGCGGTGACTGCTCACTCAACTACAAGTGTGTCTTCATCATGGACGGCATCACATCACGTGGCTCCAGAGGTTATTTGCAAGGCGGCGTTGTGGTCTTCAATTAACACGTTCATGGCACACTACTACATAGAGCCAGTGTGAGTGTCCTTTGCGCTGGTGTAAGAACTAGATGTTAAAATTTATAGGTGAAGTGATAAATAAACGTGATCTAAAAATGGTGAACGTTTCAAATGCAAAAATTGGAACAAGTCCTAAAAGAGCTGCAAAAACTAAGAGTCAACGCTAACCCGTGAATCAAAAATAAATAGGCAGTGTTTTTGCGCTAAAGTGCATCAAATGTTAAAGTGCTCTGTAACTGCATCAAAAATAAATAAATGAATAATCACTATGTGATCAAAACCAACAGTGGTCACTGAGCCGTGACTCAGCTGTTAATAAAGTGCAGTGAATAGATCCTTTAAGTGCATACAGTGATAAATAAATAAATAATAAGTAAACACTAAAAATATATACAGTCACTATTAAAGTCACTATTAAAAAACATATCAGTGAATAAAAGTGATATATAAACCCAAGATCTCTAATCGTAAAAAAACATAAAAAAAAAAAAAAAAGGGGGGGAGCATAGACAATAAATCGATCAATCAGTGAAAAATCAGTCCATTAAGTGGTTCAAAGTAGAAATGGTGTGATAAAAGTGACACCTATAAGGAGCTAAAATAGTCTCTATGATGCAGATAAGTTATGCTTTTCCCTTCTGTTTTCCACACGTGGGGGGTGCTGGGTAGTGAGGATCTGTCCAACAATAGTGCTCTCTAGCCTCTCACCTCTCTTAAGGTTAAAATCGGCATTTATAGGAACTCCTGTGGCAATCTCCAGCTCTCCAATTCCCCGTGTGGCTCTCAGTGCATTCAACTTTAAGGATAAAACGGTACCAGATCGGAGTCTCCACTTCCCCACAGCAATGTAATGGCTCACCCTCCGTGGGTGGTAAATCAATCAAAAATGAGAAAAAGTGGAGAGAGGGGACCCGATCGTGAAGTATATCAAAATACGTTTTAATAGAACAAAAGTAAATGCTTACATTAAAAACAGCAGCTGGATGAATGTGTGCGCGGTCTCTGTGTCAAACACTTCCGGTATCCTGACCAATCCCTATGCATTACGTCACGTGACCTCGTGACTTCTTCAGGGGATGCTGATTGGTTGTTTGGTTGTCTTTTATATATGACAACCGGAAGTTGTGTAGCGGCCATTTTGCCGTGGTCCGCGTGTATAAACAAAGCGCGGCCATTTTCCTGTGGACTTCCTGCACTTATTATGCTCTGTAGAGCGGACCTGGTGGCTGCGCTTATCCGTGATGTTTATTGTGATGTATAGTTCGGGATTATCTCATGTGTCTATGCAGACACACAAGATTAAATGAGCACTCTGCCCAATTCGTCAAATGAAATCTAGTTCCGTGGAGCACCTACAACCATTACCAGGACCATTTCTAAGTGGCACTGAGTAGCAGTATCAAGGGCAGCCCCAAAGCTAAATATCCTAAGGGATCATGTATTTTTATTATTATTCTGGTCCATGGGGAACAGTCACTGGCAATTAAGAGATTGTCATGACATAGCCCTCATGTGGCCTCTTGAGACAGAGATCAAATAAATCCCTATATATGCATATGTGTTACAGATGTCAAATCTACCACGATGTGTGTCAACGGAAGCTTGGTTTAGCCTATAAGTCTGCCAGTACATTCGGTTATCTTTCTATACAAGATCATGATTACACTTAAAAATATGTATGTATACATATATCAACCATACTATAAATTCCTGTATGTGTTGATGTGCAATAATTTAACCCCGTCACTTATTGCCCCATACATTATTGCTGTAATATCAACAATCCACTATACCCAATGGCTCTGGGATTGTGGAAATTGTTCAAACAGAGAATTCTAAAAAATGAAAAGGAAAATATAAGAAATTATTATTTTGTGAAAAATTAAAATTAAAATATAGATTCCGTCCCCTCAACAACAAGGGCATAACCTACTATGTCAATTCTATATCATATAGTGTGGATGGCTCAATATTAAAATCCATTAAAATATGTTAAAAATACATGTGAATGTGTCCACTCCTTGGTGATCTGAAATATTCTTCAGTTTAATGTTATGTCGAACTGTATGTGGGATATCCATATTGCCCATATCTATGCAATTGTTTTCTACCCACCTCTGCCTGTTAAATGCGGTTCTGGATACCGAAAATGTCCTACAGGCCTCATCAATAAATATACAGTCTGTACAACCATACAGATAGACTATACATATATCTCTACAGTACGTGGATACATATTCAATACATTAAGCATATATATATATATAAAAACACATAAAAAATATTATATTAAAATGTATAAGAACGTATCACAAACATATACAAATACTCTGCACAGTATAAATAAAAATATATTTAAGTGTATATTGCACTAAAATGTCTTGGAGCAGTAAAATTCCTATGTGTGGGTATCCATGTGTCTAAAAGTTGCTTAAAAAGCAATTTAAATCGAACTCTACATTTAACCCTTCTGGGACCAGTGTGCGCATAGAATAAATCCACATGGATTCCTTCTGGCTTATCGTCCTTATTTTGTGGCTTCCTCGCCAAGAGGGGTTAAAACGTTCTATCCCCCAAAAACGTAACTGGTTTGGGTCTTTGTTGTGGACTAGGGCGAAATGTCGTGAAACGTTATGTTTAGGGCAGCCTTTGATAATCTTCTGGATATGTTCCTTAATGCGAACTCTTAGCTCCCTTTTTGTTCGCCCTATATATTGTAGGTTACAACTACATTGTAAACAGTACACAACTCCTTCTGTCCGACAACTGATAGAGCCAGCCTTGTTATCTTCTGTTAAATTTGGTTTACGTCTCTTGTCTGTTGATAGTGCCAATTAAACCTTTTTCTTTTGTCCAGCACTCTGCCCACCGGGTTGTGTATGGCTAGTTACTTCCCACACGTAAGCTGCCATGGAGTCTGTCAGGAAAACTGAAAATTTATATCAAATACTTACTGTAATTTTCCTTTCCTGATGGACTCCATGGCAGCAGGAGTTCCCTCCCAGTGGCTGGAGTAGGCTAAATTATGGAACACGGCCTCTGGCCTAGAGCAAACATTTATGGGTGAAGGGTCCTATGAGGTATGAGGGGGCGGAATTAACCCACTTGTAGGCTGCCATGGAGTCCATCAGGAAAGGAAAATTATGGTAAGTATTTGATATAAATTTTCCGTTATGTGTTTTTTTTTTTTTTTTTTGGGCAAGTTACCACAACACCATTATCTTGTGTTTTTGAGATCTAAAATAAAACTATGTTGGTGTCCCTTGTCAATTTTACATTGCATTTTTTAAAATGTAACTGCCTACTCCCAAACTGTCATTTGAAGTAAAACACAAAAAAGCCAAGTATTATTTTCCGCAATTTTTTTATTGTGCATTAAAAAAAGAAAACAAATACAATTAGACATGCTATCTGCCAATAGAACTTAACCAAAAAGTGCACCCAAAAATATAGAAAATATACCAAATCAAATCATTATTCAACCAAAAAAATAATTTCAAAGCAATAACTCCAACTCCGATTCCACAACATGTCTGGTTGACGAACGGCTGTTCAGAAATTAACTGAAAAGCACGAAATGAAAAGCGCTAAATTAAAAACGCGAAAAGAAAATCACAAATCAACACTCACCAAACTTCTGCTAACACGAAATTAGCAGAAGGAGCCCAAAGGGTGGCGCTAAAGAGCTGAAAAGCCACTTAGTACGTCTAGTACGTCACTATGTTTGTAATTGTTGGCCAACAATTGTGTGGCCGTGTGTATGCAAGACAAGTTTGGGCTTACGCCCTTTGGACAAAATTCCACGGTTTTGTTGGCGAACAATCCGATCATGTGTACGAGGCTTAACTGTTTATTAGTTGTAGGTATCATAAAATAATGCTGGAAAAATGAAAAATTCACTGTGATTATTGCCATAGCACTGCCGTATTTCTCCACGGTATAAATTCTGCCATACACCAGACAGGTACACTTTTGCTAGTTTTATAATCCCATAGGACCACATTCATAAGACTTTTTCCTATTCAGACTGCAGCGCCTTGTCATTTTTTTTTATACCTTGCTGCCCCCTCTCACCCTCTTCTATGTGTTTCCTTGCTTGCAGTGGGTTATGCCAAGGAATTACTGTCCGGCATTTTTGCAGGTTGATCTTTAGAACCATTCAGAGGATACTGGCAATTCTAGGAATTTAACCAGAGAGCCAGCTAATTGTGCAAATTGAATACCGGGATGAAAACTTCAGGCACTCAGCATGCACGCTGTTTTCCCCTGAGACAATTTAAATGCCAAATTTTTACGTTTGACTGGAGTGTTCATCTAAGAGAAAAAATACATCTAAGAGAAAATTGCAGCCAATGAATAACAATAATAAAAAAAAAAAGCACTTTGAATAGATATATACTTTTCTTTTTTTTTCTTTGGATACATTTTTATAAAGCAAACCTGTTGAACGGAGGAGGAATATTGAAAAGGAACAAGACTAGTGCACTGACAGCACAAGCTGTGATCACGTCACATTTCCCTTATAAGTGACATGCTTGCTGTTTAGTGGACAACATGCATGTCTCTTGCCTCCATCACTGACTGCGATTTCAAAGTAGCAGGCACAGTCATTCTTTTGTTGCATGCAAGCCCCTATACTATGTACATATTATTTGGAATATAGACATACCTCCCAACATTTTGAGATGGGAATGAAGGACACCTACTAACAAATGTATGTAGGCATAGGACACGCCCCCGGTCACACCCTCTTAAAGGAGAATTAACCCCAAAAAAAAGGTTAATTAAATCCAAAAGTGCTTTTTTTTACCACTACTATTCCTTTATATTGGCTTTTAAAATGTACAAATGCAGCCATTTAGAAATTGGATGAAAGGTTTAGCACTGAGAAACACTTTTTGAAAGATAAAAAGTGTATTTTATATACAACTATATAGATCAGACCAAAATGAGAGACAAATGAGGGGGAAAGAGGGACAGAGGGACATTGCTCCAAATCAGGGACAGTCCCTCGAAATCAGGGACAGTTGGGAGCTATGATATAGGGACCATTAGAAGATGCCCATTTTAGATATCAGCTTCTGTGGGTCTTTATGTGAAGAGAAGTGCAGCTGCATTCCTTTTGAACATGCAGCCCAATTTTTTATTACATTTTTTGTACACGATTTGATGTTTAAAGTCAACACAGCTGAACTTCACTTCACCTTATTTCACTATTCTTTAGTTAAGGCCCCTGATCTGACATCATACACCTTTACTGACAAAGTTTGTACCTTTTAGCAAAGAGCAGTAGCCCTCTAGCTCCAGAGTCACGTGCCGTGCCAGGTCAGTTTAGAACTGTGACATTTCCATTCAGAGGATCCCAGTGCAGTAGGTACTCTGTCAGTGGGAGCTTTGCACCAAACTGACGTGGTACTAAGGTCCTTGCACTGTTGTTTAAATATACACTATATTGCCAAAAGTATTGGGATGCCTGCCTTTACACGCACATGAACTTTAATGGCATCCCAGTCTTAGTCCGTAGGGTTTAATATTGAGTTGGCCCACCCTTTGCAGCTATAACAGCTTCAACTCTTCTATGAAGGCTGTCCACAAGGTTTAGGAGTGTGTCTATGGGAATGTTTGACAACTCTTCCAGAAGCGCTTTTGTGAAATCAGGCACTGATTTTGGGATGAGAAGGTCTGGCTTGCAGTCTCTGCTTTTTATTTTATTTTTTACTTTCAATCTGTTTTTATTATGAGAAGTCATATACAAGCATGAAAACTGAACATTGTACATATTGCAGAAGGGAAGGCCCCCTGCCATAAGAAATACATTCCATGGTCAACAATTACTACAACCGAAAGTATTAACGTATCTCCCATAGAGTGGAAAGCTCTATGTGATCAAACAAGAGATATAGAATTCCTGAGAATCAATCAAACAACAAACTTGTGGGACAGCTACAGGGATGAAGAGGCTTCCTCCCTCCTGACACCCCTAAAGGGATCTGACTGTGTCAGAAGAGGAGGAGAGACCCCCCAGCAGTTTCCAAACTGGCCAAAACTAAGATTTAAAAGGTTGTCTCTCCTCTTTTTTAATCCCAAAGGTGTTCTATCGGGTTGATTTCAGGACTCTGTGGAGGCCAGTCAAGTTCCTCCACCTCAAACTCGATCATCCATGTCTTTATGGACCTTGCTTTGTGCACTGGTCCAAATCATTTGGTGGAGAGGGCTCCTAAGGCACCAGCCAACCAAGCCATTTTGGACAATTTCATGCTCCCAACTTTGTGGGAAAAGTTTGGGTTTGGCCCCTTCCTGTTCCAACATGACTGTGCACCAGTGCACAAAGCAAGGTCCATAAAGACATGGGTGAGCGAGTTTGAGGTGGAGGAACTTGACTGGTCTGCACAGAGTGCTGACCTCAACCCAATAAAACACCTTTGGGATGAATTAGAGCAGAGACTGCCCAATACTTTTGACAATATAGTGTATGCATTTTATTAATATATTTAAATATTTTTAATACAAATAATACCTGGTAATTCTGCTATGAAAGTCCTGTTAGCAGGTGACAACACTTGGTCCCTGTCACCTGACCTTGCTCCTGTATTGTCACATAGGCTTCCAATGGATACAATTTTACTTTAAAAAAAAAAATGGCAATTGTGTATGACACTATGGGGTTGATTTACTAAATCTGGAGAGTGCAAAAGTTGGTGCAGCTCTGCATAGAATCTAGGCTTGTGCAATTAGTTTCATAACGAATTGAAATTCGGCTGAATTTTGCATCTTTCGGATGCATCCGAATGTCAGAATAAAAAAATAATGAATTTCAACTAATAAGAAAGAAATTATAGCGGATATAAAGAATGAATTTGACATGATTCGGTAATTCGTTAAAGATCTAATGAAACAAAAGGTCAACTCAAAGTAAATCTTACAGTCCAATCAGCTGATTAGTTTTGTGCTGGAGGTTGGATTACTGGCAAAGTACATTCCTGAGAAGAGTGAGAAGGGTGTTGTATTGTATTTGAGAAGAGCGGATGAGATATTGTCATTGTGTGTGTTAAAAGATTCAATAAACAAACAACTTTCCAAACTACGATTCATTATCATGAATATATATACATTCATAAAATATCGAATTTCAACTAATACAAACGAAATTATAGCGCATATAATGAATTCAACGTGATTCGAGATTCAGTATAATGAATATCGACACTCTACAGAAATAACAAATTATCCGAAAACGTATTAACGTAACATAACGAATAGAACAGAACAAAATGATGTATTTTACGAATGACAACAAACCGAAACTAAACAAAATTTTCCGTTGTGCACAAGTCTATTAGGATCCAATCAGCTTCCAGGATTTTTTGTCAAAGCTTAATTAAACAAACTGAAGTTAGAAGCTGATTGGCTGTCATGCACGACTGCACCAGATTTTGCACGCTCCAGTTTTAGTATATCAACCTTTATGAATATCTTTTGATTATTTTTTGATTATTATTTTTTGATTATCTTTTTTAGTATTTTTTTTAATGGTTCTAGTTTGTTGCTGCCCTGTAATTATTGCCCATGTTTCTTCAGATTATGTGTATTAGTAGTTTCTTATGACATTGTTTTCACATGCAGCATAGTCATTTTGGACAGCTGTTACCATGTGATGATTTTCTACTTCCATTGGATGGTCAGGAGAGGACATGACATTGATGCATGTGCAGCAAGCCACTTCTAGTTGGGCTGGACGTACTTCAGTTTGGCAGGCACTCATGCTGGAGCATTGATTCCAGATGGTGGTGTGCACTCTGCTCTCCATCCTGACACATAAGGCCCGTACACACGATCTGACTTTTTGACAACAAACATGCAAATTAGCTGTTTTGGACCAACATCCGACCGCGTGTACGCGCCATCGGACCAACTTTTTCAGTTTTCATCAGACGTTTGTTGGCTGTGCGAACGGACCAACTTTCTGCCAACAAAAGTCCGATGGAGAAAAGTCCGACCGTGTGTACACAAAACCATCGGACTTTTGTACAAAGTACAAACACGCATGCTCAGAACCAATGCAAAAGATCAGACAACAATATAGAAGTTGACCAAAGGTGGCGCTGGAGTATTCAAACGTCCTCTTTTGAAGTGTCGTCAGTACGTTGAAACGTCACTACGTTCATGTTTGTTGCCTAAAAAGTCAGATCGTGTGTATGCAATACCAACTTGGGGCCAACGCCCTTTGTACAAAAATTCACGGGAAAGTTGGTCCAAGGTCCGATCGTGTGTATGAGGCTCTAGGCTTGTTAACACAAGATTTTTTTTGTATCCTATATTCCACTGGCACGTGTACTTTTTTAACCTGACAGATACATTGGGCAAAATTATTGGGAGTGATCCCCTATGGATCTCATTGGATGGCAATTGGACACATGGGGGTTGATATACTAAAACTGAAGCGTGCAAAATCTGATGCAGCTGCACATGGTATCCAATCAGCCTTTAACTTCAGCTTATTCAATTAAGCTTTGCCAAAAGAAAAACTGGAAGCTGATTGTTTTCTATGTAGAGCTGTACCAGATTTTGCACTCTCCAGTTTTCTTGAATCAACCCGTGTGTCTATATAATAAATATGGATCACATTGATTGTCTTACATGTTACATGTTGTCTGCCACTCTGATAAAGGGGACCACCATGTCTCTGAAATGATTGCTGACAGGGGACTTTATTAAAACTTTTGCATGTGATCTCAGCATGCTTTCTTTTGCAATACATAGGAATTTCATGCAGAGCTTTTACGCAGAATTACTAAAAAGACCGCTTAACCCCCTTCCTGACCAGAACACTTTTTGCGATTCGGCACTGCGTCGCTTTAACTGACAATTGCGCTTTCGTGCAATGTTGCACGCAAACAAAATTGACATCCTTTTTTCCCACAAATAGAGCTTTCTTTTGGTGGTATTTGTTCACCTCTGCGGTATTTATTTTTTGCGCTATAAACAAAAAAAGAGCGTCAATTTTGAAAAAAAATGCAATATATTTTACTTTTTGCTAAATATCCCCCAAAAATATATAGAACAAAATATTTTTTTTCCTCAGTTTAGGCCGATATGTATTTTTCTACATATTTTTGTTAAAAAAATCTCAATAAGCGTATATTGATTTGTTTGCGCAAAAGTTATAATGTCTACAAGGCTATAGTGTTAAAAATAGCGCCTGCAAACCACCCTAAAACAGCTGCTCCATTCACTCCAGTGGGAAAGCCCGAGGGCTTTCCCACTGGAGTGGTGCGCTGGCAAGGCGTCAGAAAAAGCTTTACCGCTGATGCCCCAGGGCGGCACAGTGTGAAAGGGGTCTTTCGCACTGAGGGCATTTTGCAGGCGCTATAGCGTTAAAAATAGCACCTGCATAACGCCCTAAAACAGTTGCTCCATGCACTCCAGTGTGAAAGCCCAAGGGTTTTCACACTGGAGCGCTGCGTTTTCAATGGGGCAGCGTTCAGGCCGGATTTAACCCCTTTCCGGCCGCTAGCGGGAGGTCAAATAGCGGCCGAATAGCTCCGCTAAAACGATGCTAAAAATAGCGCCTCTTTACCGCTGACGCCCTAGGCGGCAAAGTGTGAAAGGGGTCTTAACACTGAGGGCGTTTTGCAGGCGCTATAGTCTTAAAAATAGCACCTGCAAAATGCCCTAAAACAGCTGCTCCATGCACTCCAGTGTGCAAGCCCGAGGAGCGGTGAGCTGGCAGGGCATCAGAAAAAGTCCTGCCAGCAGCTTCTTTGGAGCGGTGAAGGAGCGGTGAGCTCAGCGCTCCTCCACCGCTGCTCCCCATTGACATCAATGGGGCAGTGCTGCGATACCGCCAGCAAAACACTGCTCCGGCGGAGTCAACCCCTTTTTGGCTGCTAGCGGGGGGGGGGTTAAAACTGCCCCGATAGCGGCCGAATAGTGCTGCTAAAACGACGGTAAAGTGGTGCTAAAAATAGCGCCGCTTTACCGCTGAAGCCCTAGGCGGCGCAGTGTGAAAGGGGTCTTAGAGTTTTATCTACTGTGACAGAGGGTGGCTCTGTCACCGTAAGAATATAGGAAAATGTGACACAGGATATGCATTAATGGTTAATGCGAGGTTTCTGAGTGGAGGCTTTCCAGGTTACTGCAACCTAGTTGACTACACAGGTGTGCCTGGTCATTATATACTCAAGTCTGAGGATAGCTTAGGGCTCCCAGTTGGGAGACAGCTTCCAGTGTAGGAGACAGAAGGGCTCACCGGGGGTCAGCGGGACCCAACCAGAAGCCAAGAGACAGAGATCTCATCGAGGGGTCAGAGGACCCAGCCAGGAGACAGCAGGTCTCGGTTCCAGGGGTCAAATGCAAAAAAGGGGGTGAAAGTAAGCGCTATACCAAAAAATATATTAACATAAAAAAATGTGCACAGCTAGCTGCTATCAAAAACAGGCAATATACTTAGTCCTATAAACAATATTCATATAAAATGTGCAGCGCTGTAGTGAGAATGCAAAAAGTACAAAACTATGCAAGAAATTTAAAAAATTAAACAATGCTAATTAAACTTCCTCTTAAGTATGTCCAATTGCAATACAAAAAATATCTCCAATAGTCCGACTTAACCGACTGAAGTGAATGGAGGCTTACCAAAATGAATGGCTACACAGTTAAGTGCAGCAGACTCACATTAGTATCAAAGGGAATTGCTGAGGGTTATTTACGAAAGGCAAATCCACTTTGCACTACAAGTGCAAAGTGCACTTGAAGTTGCACTGAAAGTACACTTGGAAGTGCAGTCGCTGTAAAACTGAGGGGTAGATCTGAAATGAGGGGAAGCTCTGCTGATTTTATCATCCAATCATGTGCAAGCCAAAATGCTGTTTTTTTTCCCTTCCCCATTGGATCTACAGCGACTGCACTTACAAGTGCACCTGCAGTGCAATTTCAAGTGCACTTTGCACTTGTAGTTTGCACTTGTAGTGCAAAGTGGATTTGCCTTTCGTAAAGAATCCCCACTGTGTCTTTCTCCTTTTATTCTTGCTGGTAACATTCTTGATAAATATGATGTGACAGAAAGGTTCTTTAAAACAGCATGGGTGAGATGGGGGATGTTCACCAGCTCCAATGTCAGGGATCCTTTACACTCTCGCAGGGTAGAACTCCAACCATATGTCCCCAAAATATTAAAGGCAATCAGACAAAAAGCACCTCATGGTGTAGTATTTATTTAAAAAAGGGGAACTTATAGTAAAAACAGGTATAAAAAAACATAAAAATAGCTAAAAATCAAACCGCTTGGATCACCCATATGGCGGTATGACGTGTCGGTTTTATAATTGGGTAATATACATTTGCTGCGCTAGTCATAGTGTAATTTAATCAGAAATTACCTTTCCTTTTCAATCTGCAGCTGCTATCATTTTCTGTAAAATTTACTGCAATATGGAAACTTAGAGACATTCTATACGCACTTGTGTCATTTTCTGCTTATGTGATTGGCTCACTGATTTTCCCAGAAGTCTGCACTAAGATACAAGTCAGATTTTAGGCAAACCCTGCAACAGGAATTTAAGTTTGGGTGAGAAACTCTTTAAGGGTTAAATACACCCAAAGGGATGCAGACACTGCTGCTTTCCTCATTAAAACACAAAAATGCACCAGCTGATTATAAAGAACCAAACCCTTCCAATCAGAATCCATATACAAAGGACATAGTGGAACAAGCAGTTATTTTATGAGAGCAGACAAAGATAGGGCTCTCCGATGAAGTATGTTAAAATTCCTAAAATATACACTGATCACCCAGAGGAGATGGGTGAATGGAGTTACTCTTTAGTTTTAGGGGGGCAGACCCTTTAAGAACTTGACAAATGCAGACCAGAAACAGTATTTTAAAACACTGTCTAATGGTGATGTTGGACATTTGCTGAAACATATGTAATAATCAATAATAGAATTATGTAACCCTCATAAAACCTCCACACATCATATGTGAACATGTATATAAAAAAGTATAATTCTATCCAGTATTTAAGAAAATTATATGAATGTGGTTTAACCCCTTGCCGACCAGCGCGCGACAATATACGTCGGCACAATGGCACGGTTGGGCAAATGGGCGTACAGCTACGTCCCCTTTAAGATGCGGCATTGTGGGCGCGAGCCAGCGGCTCTGTGACTGCGGGTCCCGCGGACTCCATGTCCGCTGGGTGCCCGGCTATGTGTCAAGGAGCGGAAGAACGTGGAGATGTCTGTAAACAAGGCTTTTCCCCGTTCTGCCTAGTGACATGACAGAGATCACTGCTTCCTGTCATTGGGAGCAGTGATCAATGTCATGTGAGTAGTAGCCCATCCCCCCCACAGTTAGAATCACTCCCTAGGACACATGTAACCCCTTGATCACCCCCTAGTGTTTAACCCCTTCCCTGCTTGTGTCATTTACACAGTAATCAGTGCATTTTTATAGCACTGATCGCTCTATAAATTACAATGGTACCAAAATAGTGTCAAAAGTGTCCGATGTGTCCACCATAATGTCGCAGTCATGAAAAAAATCGCAGATCACCGCCATTACTAATAAAAAAAAATAATAATAAAAATGCCATAAAACTATCCCCTATTTTGTAGACGCTATAACTTTTGCGCAAACCAATCAATATACGCTTATTGAGATTTTTTTACCAAAAATATGTAGAAAAATACATAACGGCCTAAACTAAGGAAAAAAAAATTTCTATATATTTTTGGGAAATATTTATTACAGCAAAAAGTAAAAAATATTACTTTTTTTTCAAAATTGGCGCTCTTTTTTTGTTTCTAGCACAAAAAATTAAAACCGCAAAGGTGAACAAATACCACCAAAAGAAAGCTCTATTTGTGGGAAAAAAAAGAACGTCAATTTTGTTTGCGTGCAACGTTGCACCAAAGCGCAATTGTCAGTTAAAGCGACGCAGTGCCGCAATGCAAAAAGTGCTCTGGTCAGGAAGGGGGTTAAGTGGTCTTTTTAGTAATTCTGCGTGAAAATTCTGCATTAAATTCCTATGTATTGCAAAAGAGGTCACATGCAAAAGTTTTAATAAAGTCCCCTGTCAGCAATCATTTCAGAGACATGGTGGTCCCCTTTATCAGAGTGGCAGACAACATGTAACATGTAAGACAATCAATGTGATCCATATTTATTATATAGACACACGGGTTGATTCAAGAAAACTGGAGAGTGCAAAATCTGGTGCAGCTCTACATAGGATCCAATCAGCTTCCAGGTTTTTTTTTTTTGGCAAAGCTTAATTGAACAAGCTGAAGTTAGAAGCTGGCTACCATGCACAGCTGCATCAGATTTTGCACGCTCCAGTTTTAGGCCCCTTTCACACTGGGGCGGTTTGCAAGCGCTATTGCGCTAAGAATAGCGCCTGCAAACCGACCCGAAACAGCTGTTGCTGTTCCTTCAGTGTGAAAGCCCGAGGGCTTTCACACTGAAGCGGTGCGCTTGCAGGACGCTCAAAAATGTCCTGCAAGCCGCATCTTTGGCTCGCTATAGGAGCGGTATATTTACCGCTCCTATAGCGCCCGTCCCATTGAAAACAATGGGGGAGCGCGCCGAACCCGCCCGCAAAACGCCGCTATAGCGGCGGTTTGCGGGCGGTATTGACCCTTTTTCGGCCGCTCGCGGGGGTAAAAAACACCCCGCGAGCGGCCGCAATGCGCCGTTAAAACGCCGGTAAAGCGGCGCTAAATATAGCGCCGCTTTACCGCCAGCGCCCCCACCGCTCCAGTGTGAAACCAGCCTTAGTATATCAACCCCCATGTGTCCAATTGCCAATTATTGGGATCACTCCCAATAATTTTGCCCAATGTATCTGTCAGGTTAAAAAAGTACACGTGCCAGTGCAATATAGGATAAAAAGAAAAGGTCTTGTGTTAACAAGCCTATGTGTCAGGATGGAGAGCAGAGTGCACACCACCATCTGGAATCAATGCTCCAGCATGAGTGCCTGCCAAACTGAGGTGCGTCCAGCCCAACTAGAAGTGGCTTGCTGCACATGCATCAATGTCATGTCCTCTCCTGACCATCCAATAGAGTTGCCACCTCATCCCTTTAAACCAGGGATCTTCAAACTACGGCCCTCCAGCTGTTGCAGAACTACACGTCCCATGAGGCATTGTAAAACTCTGACACTCACAGACATGACTAGGCATGATGGGAATTGTAGTTCTTGAACAACTGGAGGGCCGTAGTTTGAAGACCCCTGCTTTAAACCCAAACATATATGAATTACACAGGGTCTGAGGCTAATTGAATGCAGGTAAGGCACTAAGTGAGTTTAATTACCATCTTAATCAGCCACGGAACCTGTGTAATTAATATGTGTTCGGGTTTAAAGGGATGAGGTGGCAACTCTACCATCCAATGGAAGTAGAAAACCATCACAAGGTAACAGAAGGACCATCAGCTGTCCAAAATGACTATGCTGCATGTGAAAACAATGTCATTAGAGACCACCAATACACATAATCTGAAGAAACATGGGCAATAATTACAGGGCAACAACAAACTAGAACCATTAAAAAAATACTAAGAACACACGAAAGTAACACCAAACAAATAAAAAATGTACATGAAGTCACAAAAAAAAGATAATTAAAAAATCATAATCAAAAAATAATCAAAAGATATTCATAAAGGTTGATATACTAAAACTGGAGAGTGCAAAATCTGGTGCAGCCGTGCATGACAGCCAATCAGCTTCTAACGTCAGCTTGCTCAATTAAGCTTTGACAAAAAAACTTGAGGCAGAGCTTCACGAGATTTTGCACTCTCCAATTTTAGTAAATTAACCCCATAACGTAATAAAATACACAAAATATAATGTATGAGAAAACATTAAATTAGTCTACTGGTAATAAGCATGCTAAAAAACAGATTTATGTTTGGACCCCAGGCTTCATCGTATGCAGATTGAGTATCCAAAAGGATTTTCTCTTTACCAGTAGTCTATCCCTGTCACTGCCACAGTTAGATGTGGGAATATGATCAATGATCATGCCATGTAATTTGTGGATTTGATTTTGTTTTTCAGCAACATGTACAGCCACAAGCTTATCTCTGTTAATCGGTTTCTGCAGACAGTGAAGCCCAAGAACCTTGCAAATATTGCTCCTATGCTTCTGAAATCTATATTTAAACATTCCTGGAGTTTTACCAATACCACATTTTATATCAATTTCAATAGATATAGAGAGAAAAGATTCAACATTATAGAGACAATAGCAAAAAAGGTTGAATGTGCCTAACCTTACTCTATTAGTCCAAGATTATTCGACATAGAGAGAAAAGATTCGACATGAATATTTGACGAAGAAGTCGCCGCGAGCGGACATTTATGGTCAAATGCTCTGCCCATAGGCTATAGAAGAATTCTAATGTTGGTTGACTAGTAATAATAATTAATAAATATAATTATTACTAGTGTCATACAACATTAGAATTCTACTATAGCTTGTAGGCGGAACATTCGACCGGAAATGTACGATTGCGGCGTTGTACAGTTTAGCTGCTCCGTCGAATCTTCTTAGAACATTCAACAGACACCATAAGCCTTCAATGACAGATTCGACCTTAATTATTTCAGATTTTCGGACTAATGCATTTTTTTTTTACAAAACTAAATAAATAAAAACAAATTTCGAGAGTAACTAAATAAATACATTTTTCAGACGAAAACGAAATTCCGAAACAAAATATTTCAGTGTGCACATGTCTAGTGTTTAATGCTTTGTACAGGAATGTCAACCCTTTTAAGGGCCAGTGATAATGCCTTTTTTTAGAATCAATGGGGGACATCACCTGAAGAACTTACTGTGTTTTTCATTGATTCTGTCTGTACTGTCTATGGGGTTAAAACAAATTCTTAAGACGCAAACAAACCGGACCTAGGGGGGGGGGGTTTCCAGAGAGATGATTGGGGTGTGCAATTAAAAAATGAAGAACTGTGTTCCTATCAGTGGTTTTAGAGAAGTCATTCTCAACCAGAGTTTCTTGAATCTCTAGGGCTCCACCCTCTATTTTTTTTATCAGGTACCATTTCTCTCTATACTCAGTAAGTTCTTGCTCGAATGGTGGATCATCACTCACATGTAGGTTTGCCTTTGCATTAGAGAGGATCTCTCTCAATAAGCATTCACTATTTTCAATCCTTATGCTGTTAACATTAGTACATAGATCGGCAGGTATATTATATTCACTTGTTTTAAACTTTTTTTTGGTTACATGTCTTCAGTTTCTTCCTGGTTTCTGGCATAGGTCAAAATGATGTGATACATACCAGGAGTCTTCATCTGAATTTTTTTATTTCATCTGGAGAAAAAAAAAGAAGTGTTTTCTTATCTAAGCACACTCTCCTGCCTGCAAGCTTGAGTTAAGAGCAGATGGATTCCAGAAAGAAAATGCTACATTAATCACGCCCTTACTCAAAATGGCCATGGCTAGAAATACTAGGGGGGTGTTTTTCAACGTTTTTCAAAGTGATTTCTCATAAAAATGAATTAAATTGTGTTTTCGATTTGTGGTTAGATACAGTTAAGTTAAGCTTTAACTCAGGATTTTACTAAACACATTTCTTGGCTTACTCCTGCCCAGACTTGCACTAAATGTAGATGTATGCACCATTAATGGACCTATGCTGATTCTTTTTTGTACCTTCTGTTGATAAATTTATAAAGCAGAATTATAAAAAAAAATGTCATCTATATACTGGAACCATGCCTGAATATGGTCCCAGTACCTTGTAGATGAGTAGACAATATACTCTGCACGCAATCCAATGAATAATTTAGCAAGCAAGCTCAAGTTTGAGTACCTGTAGGATTAATTCTATTGGGACTGTTGGGGAGTTGCATGTGAGGAAATGTCTAACCGTCATTATCCCATCTTCATCTTGTACAATAAAATTACTATAATTGCCAAAATGAAATCTGGAGTGAGCTGTATTTTTTTGCAACCTTGATAGAAAGTAGCCTGTGTCTCTCAAATACGAGGAAAGTGCCAAAACTGGGTTGAAGATGAAAATCCAGAAATTCAGGCAAAGGTTGTGTGAATTACTGGAAAGACAGGGTAATCCACATGAATATATTTAGCTATGTCTTATGTGACCCAATTATTCACAGTACCAATATGTTTTTGTACGTTTTTATGTATGCCTACTAAAAGATCAGTTTGAATCTGATGTTATATCTGGGTGTCACCAAGAAAATGAACATGCCTTGGCACACCATTTTATAGAGTATTCCCTTATCTTCTTTAAGGGGTGTAATTGCAGCTCTTTATTCATTACCAAGATTAGAATAAGTTATATTCTGGCTGGCAAATTGTATGATATCTCTTTTTATGGTTTAATAAAGTTTCAATTGAAGCAAAATTACCTGAAGGAATAAAAGTGCTTTTCAGTTTGACTTGTGCAGTCATTGATCTTGCAGAGTTGTGAAATTAAGAAAAAGGCTTAAAGAGGGATTGTACCTGCATTTTTTTTTAAAAAGCCATCAGCTACAAATACTGCAGCTGCTGACTTTTAATAAATGGACACTTACCTGTCTCCCAGTTCCAGCGATGTCGGCAGCAGAGGCCGATCAATCGCTCGGCTCTCTGCTGTTGCCGGTGCCATTCTCGGTGAGGGAATCAGGAAGTGTCGCCTTTGCGGCTTCACTTCCCGGTTCCCTACTGCGCATGCGCGAGTCGCGCAGCGCAATGAGAATCTTCTGCGCTGTCTGCCGGGACACGTGTGTGTCCCGGCAGACAGCGCGCCAGGACAGGAAGTGACGTAAACTCCCGTGGGTCTTAGACAGGTATCTGCACCCCCCTCCCCCCTGAAAGGTGACACCAGAGGGGGGGAGGGTTCCGAAAAGCGGAAGTTCCACTTTAGGGTGGAATCCCGCTTTAAGTTTTAACTGTCTCTCAAACTGGAACAACTCTTACATCAAACTCGAATGGCTCGAGATACTTAGTGGGGCAAAAGTGTAATAATTAATTAGGAAGCCTATGTTTACCTATTGTAAGTTGGAAAGTGACTACATTTATGGCTTTGCCTATTTGGTGGTTTTCTGGGGTTTTTGGTGGCATCTTGAAAATGGTATTCTTGTTGTAAGGAGTGTGCAATACCTGAAGTTTGAGAGGAATCACTGTGAGGAAAAAGTAGGGACAGTTCAGATAGTGTCAGTGTAGTGACGGTTGAACACTGTCTATTTGATTGCGTTACAGCCAGTTTAATGACATTTACTTTTGTGTGGGTTACTGCCAGTTTAACGGCATATAGTTCTGTGTGCGTTACTGCCAGTTTAACACCATATTGTTTTGTGCGCGTTACTGCCAGTTTAACGCCATATAGTTTTGCGTGCGTTACTGCCAGTTTAACGCCATATAATTCTGTGTGTGTTACTGCCAGTTTAACGCCATATAGTTCTGTGTGCGTTACTGCCAGTTTAACGCCATATTGTTTTGTGTGCGTTACTGCCAGTTTAACGCCATATAGTTTTGCATGCGTTACTGCCAGTTTAACGCCATATAATTCTGTGTGTGTTACTGCCAGTTTTTTTTTTTATTATCAAATCTTTATTAGTTTTCTTGACATTTACATTTAACATCACATTTTTTATCATAAATATATGTACTTCTTCATAGAAACATCTTTATCTACCTCCCATATTCTTCCCCCCCCCCCTTTTTTTTCAGCAGCCCACACATGGCCAAAAAATAAATAAGTAAATGAGTATATACAGAAAAAAAAAAAAAATTCTCTCTTTCCCTTTTTTCTCCTTTTAAAAATTAATTAAAAAAACTCTTCTCCCCCCCCCCCCCCAACACCCCCCCGCTCTCTCCTTCTCCTTCTCCCCCTGTTCTTCCTTATCTTTCCCTTTCCCTTCCCTAAATATTTATGTGATTTGTCCTTTTTCCCTCTCTCTATTTCTACTTTTAATCTTTACCCTCCCATTGTGTAAGAAAAAAAAAAGAAAGATTTTCTTCTCTTTTTCTTTCTTTTTTTTCTTCTCCCTTATTAAGTGTGTCTAGCTTCTTTAAGTTTGGTGTCTGAGGCCTCTACCAGCCATTTTATTCCCTTTTAAATTTCCCTCTTTCTCTCTTTTCCCTCCCCCCGAAGTTCTCTAAGTCTACATTTCCTAATTTCCCCCTCCTATGTGCCCTATATGGGGGTGTTGGTTGGGGGTGGGGTTCGCCTGTAATTGATCTGGGTATGAGATTGTGAGGGTACTGGAATGGGTGGGGGGAGGGGGGGAAGGGGCCATAGGGGATGAGAGACGGTGGGAAGAAGAGAAAGGAGAGAAAAAAAAAAAAAAAAGGGAAATGGAGTTTTCTAGATTTAAATGAAACAAAAATGAATACATACCACCTCTCTCCCACCTCTCCCTTCTTTGGACGTTCTATGTATATTTCTTACTTATTCAATTTCTAATGAACAGGTTTCCCATTCTGTCCAGATTTGCGTAAACCTTTCCTTTCTATTATGGATTATATGGATCCATCTTTCAGCCTCTTTTATCACGTTCACTTCCTTCTTCCAGTCAAGTAGGTTTGGACGTTTAGTCTGTTTCCATAATCTAGGTATCAATAGTTTTGCGGCGTTTATCAAGTGCGGCGTGATACTATTCGTATATGCTCTACGTGATTTCATTGACCCATGGAACAGGAAGTTTAATGGCGTCAACTCCATCTTCCCCCTTGACAACCTCCTAATCCATGGTGCAATCTCTTGCCAAAACCCTCTGATCATGGGGCATGACCACCATATATGGAGAAGGGAGCCCCTCTGCCCACATCCTCTCCAGCATTTTCCGTCCACTTTCTGATACATCTGAGCTAGTTTCGCAGGTGACAAGTACCATCTGGTTAGAAGTTTGTATGACATTTCTTGAATTTGAGCACTTCTCGATGTATAGTATATAGACTCGATAAGCTCTTTAATTTGCGTCGAGGAAAATTTATATTTTAGCTCCCTTTCCCACTCTCTAATGTAGTAGAGTGTTGAGCTCTTCCTGGTACCAAGAACTAACTTGTACATTTGTGACAGCAGGTGTTTATACTTCGTCATCTTTGCGCACTTAGCTTCAAATATGGTAAGTGAGTCAAGGGTTCTCAACATAGCCTTTTTTTTTATTGTAAAAACACCCCAATTGGTGATATCTCCATTCGGCCATTTGTATCGTTCTGTACTTCCGTACCAGTTCTGCTAACGGTAGTAGAGTTCCCTTTGGGGCGAGGTTACCACATATCATGTCCTCTTCTCTCCCCCAGTTTCCCATGAATCCCACCTCTTCTCCCGGTGGGAACCACGAGAAGCCCTCCATCGGGGTTAACAGAGATATCTGAGGGGCATAGTCTCCTGACTGGTTAAGATGGTCCCAAATTTTTAAAGTATTTTGGGTTAGTGGTGATACCCATTTAGAAAGACCCCTGTTTACCTTTGGGATCCATGATATTCCTTTTAGTCTCCTTCCTGCTATTGTTTGTTCTAGAGTAACCCATATTTTATTTGTTTGGTCGTGGTTCCAGTTTAAAATACGCACTAGGGCCATCGCCTTATAATATAACTTGATGTCTGGTAGCCCCATACCTCCTTCTAGCTTCCCTTAACATAGTATCTCATGTGCGAGTCTGGGGCGTTTGTTGTTCCACACAAATGACGTAAAGGCCCTCTGTGTGTTTCTAAAGAAGTTCTGGGGAAGTGGAATTGGGACAGTATAAAGTGTGTAGAGGATTTTGGGCAATATACTCATTTTTATTGCACTCACCCTTCCAAACCATGTTAACATTTGTCCTTTCCACTTCCTCAGGTCTTCTATGACCCCCTCCATCAAGACTCTGTAGTTCAGATCATATAGTAATTTGAGGTCAGATGTTAAGTGTATCCCTAGATATACCAATGATTTTTTATTCCATATAAATGAGTATAGGCCCTTCAGGGTTCTCACCATTTCTGAGTGGATATGGCAGGGTAAAATAACTGACTTTTCGAAGTTTATCTTAAAATTGGATAGTTCTCCAAATTTAGATACTTCTGTCATCAGTGCCAGTAGTGATGTCTGTGGTGTTGACAGATAAAATAATAAGTCGTCCGCGTACGCCGATACTTTATGTTCATATGCTCCTATGCTGGTCCCTTGGATTTCGTTGTTTTTTCTTATTCTACATAAAAAGGGTTCTAATGTCATGGCAAATAATAAAGGCGACAAGGCACACCCTTGTCTCGTTCCGTTGTGTATTTGAAAATATTTTGAAAGGGTGCCATTCACTTTCACCCTCGCTCTTGGGTCTGTGTATAGTGCCGCTATCCAGCCCATTACACGTTCTCCCACCTTTATCTCTCTTAAAACCTCTGTCATGTAAACCCAGTTCACCCTGTCAAAAGCCTTTTCGGCGTCCATTGACACTATCATTCTCAGGATTTTGTCGGGGGCCTTTTTCCATCCAGTGTAGGATTTGCAGGGCCCTTAAAGTATTATCTCTGGCCTCTCGGCCTTTCATAAATCCCGTCTGGTCAGGGTGAACTATTTTTATTATTTGGTCCTGTAATCTAAGTGCTAAAATTTTGGCTAGAAGTTTGGTGTCTGAATTTAGCAGGGAGATAGGTCTATAGCTTGCGCATCTTTGATTGTCTTTTCCTGGCTTAGGGAGTACTGTAATGTAGGCCAGTAGGGCTTCTGGTGGGAGAGGGTTTGACTTATTGATCGCATTAAAGTAGTTGCATATTGGGGTCTCTAAGGTTGAGGCAAATTTCTTGTAATATGAGTTTGTAAAGCCGTCTGGCCCTGGGCTTTTTCCCATTGCCAGACTTGCTATTACTCTGGTTATCTCTTCAACTGTAATTGGCCTATTTATTTTCTCGGTCGCTTCTGTTGATAATGAGGGCATGTCCGAACTTCTTATGTATTCTCTGATTTCTTCCCTTCGGTAATCTTCCTTGGCTTTTGATGGATCTGTCTGGATGTTGTATAGGGCTTCATAGAACCCATGGAACTCTGCTGCTATAGCTTGGGTTTCCACTATCTTTTTATTTTGTACTGTTAGTTTATGAACGTGCCTAGAGTCTTGTTGTTTTTTAAGCTGCCTTGCTAAAAGTCGGCCACATTTATTTCCCTGTTCATAAAATCTGTGTGCGTAATACCTGGCTTTGTTTCTAATTTTGCCATCCAGGCATTGTGTTAATTTATTCCGCGCCGTTTCCAGACGTTTGACATCTTCGGGATCTTGTTGTCTTTTATGTTTTTTTTCCAGATTGTTAATCTCTTCCAGTAAGTCTGTTATTTCTTTTTGTTTCTCTTTTTTTTTCCTTGATCCATGTGCTATCAACTCACCCCTGATCACCGATTTATGGGCTTCCCATATGGCCTGGTCGGTGGTTTCTCCAGGCACGTTTATTTCAAAATAGGTTTTTAGTTTGGTATCTAGTGCCTCAACTATATGTTTATCGTCCAATAGGGTCTCATTAAGTCGCCAAGTTCGTTCCAGGTGTCCCATTGCTATTGGGTATAAGGTTATCGTTATCGGTGCATGGTCTGAGATTGTAATTGGTTCTATCGTACACGATCGGATCTTTTCCAGGTAGAACTGGTCCACCAGGAAAAGATCCAAGCGAGAGTACATATTGTGTATTTTGGAATAGTAACTGTAGTCTCTAATCTTATCATGTTTTACTCGCCATCCATCTACTAGATGGAGAGATCTTAATAGTTGTTTTATATGTTTTAGTGCCCTAAAGGATATGGGGGTTTTCCCAGTTGAGGAGTCCATGCTTGGGTCAAGTACTAAGTTGAAGTCTCCCCCTAGAATCAGAAATCCCTCTTTATATTCTTCCAGTATTTTCAGGGTTTTTATAAAAAAATTTGCTGTTCCTGTGTTTGGCGCGTATATTGAGGCGAATGTGTAACAGTGGCCATTTAATCTAGCCTTTACGAAGAGATAACGCCCTTCAGGGTCTATCTGCGTGGATACCGCTATTATCGGGCATGTCTTTCTAAATGCTATCGTTACCCCTCTTGCTCTGGCAATCGGGGATGGTGCGTGGAACCATTGATTGAACAGGTTTAAGCCCATATTTGGTATTTCTCCTATCAAAAAGTGTGTTTCTTGTATAAAGATCACGTCTGCCGCATAGTGGCGCATTTCCTGCCATAGGCATCCTCTTTTCTGGGCTGATTTTAATCCTCTTGTATTATAAGATATGATTTTTATTGGGGCTGTCATTGCTATTTTTTCTATCTTCTAAGCGTTTCTTTTCTGCTCGTTACATTTGTCCACGGGTGAGGCGGGGGAGAGGTGGTCACCAAACAGTCTCCAAAGAAAAAAAAAGAAAGAAAAAAAAGGAGACAAAAAGAAAAGAAGAAAAGAAAAAAAAAAATTGTTTCCTTTGGGTTGCTTCCTAATTGGAAGAGATGTCCATGGAGGGATAAATCCCTCCCTCCAGACCTCTCTAACCTTCTGCAATGTTGCAGATTTTCAAGTCCTGTATATCGGACCTGTCCCATTGAGTGAATTTCCTCTTTACCCCGTCCCATTTATCTAGGTGTTACTGCCAGTTTAACGCCATATAGTTCTGTGTGCGTTACTGCCAGTTTAACGCCATATAGTTCTGTGCGTCACTGTATGTTTTGGTGCATTATATTGCAGTATATTATAGTGTATCCGCGGAGTGTGTCTGTGTAGTGTGAGTACTCAAATTAAAGTGCACCAAACACCTCTTTACATTGATTAAAGTGCATCTACGTACAGATTTCAACTTCTTCTTTACATTTGCTTATAAGCACCACCCTCTCCCTCCCAAAAATGTCTAGGAGGACAACAAGGAGAGGCAGACGTTCCCTTGGCACTGCAAGGGGGCCAACAAACAAATGTGTCCACAGGCAAAAGTGGATGTGGTGGTCAGTCCTCACAGCATGCAGAGGAGGTGGTGGACTGGCTTATTAAACCGTCCTCATCCTCCTCATCCTCTGTCACGCAAGCAGAGACAAGTGTGCAGTCCCCTGCAGTTGCCAGAATGGATAAACCTGCCTCCTTGTCCACATCTATTCCTGCCATAGCCCCAACATCAGCCATTGAGGAGTCAGCTGAGTTATTTGACCACAGCATCAGCCACTTGCTCCTTGATAATGCCCAGCCATTACTGGATTCAGATGTTGGTTCTGAGGTTGAGGATGACAGGAACATGAGCCTAGATAGAGGGAGGAACACTGGTATACAAATTGGCATTCATGTTCCCCAAGCAGCAGCGTATTGCCAAATTGTCTCCAGTGGTTAGGATGAACATGGAGGAGATGGAGATGATGATGATGAGGTCACTGATGCGACTTGGGTGCCAGATAGAGCAGAGGAGGAAACAGAAGGTGAGGTGGCACAACCTCAAGGAGGCTGACATCAAGAAAGAGTAGAGAGCAGCCACCTTATTCCATCACATTCTGCAGTTGTTATCTCCTGGCCCACTCCCCAAAGCTCAGCTGTCTGGGCCTTTTTCAGCACATCTGCAGAAGATCACACTGTTGCTATCTGCAAACTGTGTCTCAGACACATCAAACGTGACAAAAACACCAATCATTTTGGTACCACATGCTTAACAAAGCATTTAACGTCCAACCACTCAGCCCGTTGGCAAGAACACCTAAAAGTCACACAAAAGGGGCACAAATCTGTCCCTTCTCCTCCTCCTTACTCTTTACCCACTTCAGTCTGCCCCTGCGATACTGAGTCATTACCTTTTCAGCAGCCTCGACTGACAGGCATGATGGTATAGGACAGGGTGCCCCAGGTCCTAGCAGCACATCTGCCAGCAGCACACCACCAGCTGTAGACTGTAGCCAGATAATTTCTTTGCCCCATCTGCTTCAGCAGAATAAGAAAATACAGTCCCTGCCACCCACATGCCCAGTGTCTGAATGCAAGCTTGTCAAAGCTGTTGGCTCTCCAACATCTGCCTTTCAGCCTGGTGGATTCTGCCCCCTTCCGTGAATTTGCACAATGTGCTGTACCACAATGGCAGGTTTCAGTGGCTACTACTTTTTACTTAAGGCCGTTCCATCTCTCTACCACTACATGGAAGGGAATGTTCTAGCATCGTTGGGCAAGGCAGTCAGACATATAATCCACCTTACTACTGACACGTGGTCCAGCAAGCATGGGCAGGGACGATATATTTTGTTCACAGCACACTGGGTAATGCTGCTTTCAACTCAAAAGGATGCCACCTGCCCCGTAAACCGGATGATTTGTGACATGCCCACCAGGTGGAACTGAACTTTGGGAATGCTACAGCGGCTATACATGCATCAGAGGGCTGTCAGCAAGTACCTGTGCCAGTGAGACATGACGACAGGCTCAGGCTGCCTCAGCTTTTTTTTCTCACACCAATGGCTGATCATTAAGGATGCATGCACTGTATTGTCACCATTTGAGGAGGCCACAAGGATGGTGAACAGTGACAGTGCATGCATCAGTGACACAATCCCTGTTGTGTTCCTGCTGCAGCAGACTCTGCATGGCATTATGGACAGGGCACTCGAGGTAGAGCAGCAGGAGGAAGAGGAGGACTTCCTATCCTCTCAAGGCCCACTTTATCCAGACACCATCATTCCTATGTCACAGAACACACAGGAGGATAGAGGGGAGGAGGATGAGGAGGAGGATTCTGACACTTTCATAGGCTTCAAAGAAGAGGAAGACATGCGTCAATCTGTAAGCGATGGCTTTTCAACCCCAGGACCCTTAGGAGTAGTACGTGGCTGGGAGGAGAAAGTTCCAGATGCTGTCATCCTGAATGACCCCGAGGAATCTGCTTCTCAAGTCTCAGTAAATTTGAGGCGCATGGGCAATCTCATGCTTCAAAGCATGTGAAAGGACCCAAGAATACGTGGCATAAAGGAGAAGGATGATTACTGGTTGGCAACCCTCCTTGACCACCGTGATCAAGGGAAGGTCTCATAACTCATCCTGTCCCCACAGAGAGTGCAGAAGATAAAATCTCTGGAGGACACGTTAAAGAGGATTTTATTGAATGTTTTTCCTGACTCCAGTAGGTTACAGTGTCGTGGAAAACATAGTTTTGAGTTAAAACTCAGAACTGTTGGTCAAGAGAGGAGCGTTGGAGAAGGCGTCGGCCTAAGTGAGGCATTTCGGATTTTTTTTTAGCCCTCACCGCCCAGGGCTGTCAGCTTCCACATCCCATCGGCAGCGTTTGGATCACATGGTGGATGATTACCTCAAGGCCAAAACAGAGAGGGAGAGCTTTCTAGCTGACGATCCACTGACTTACTGGGTCATGAGAATAGACCACTGGCCAGAACTTGCCCAGTATGCTATTGAGTTGTTGGGCTGCCCTGCATCCAGTGTGCTTTCAAAACAGGCATTCAGTGCTGCAGGAGGTTTCGTACTGATCATAGAACGCGTCTGTCCACAGACTCCGTGGACCGTTTGACTTTTATAAAAATGAATCAGTCCTGGATTACCAGCTATGAAGCCCCTGATGCCAATATCACTGATTAAGTCATTTTGGGATGTGGAATCTCTGCAGGACTTCGAGGCTGCCTAGCTTTGAGGATATTCAATCATTTCATCTGGAAGAATGTTTTTGGTATAGGTTTCATGGGCACAATTAAAACCCAAAGACCAATTTTTCAGCACCTGTTTGACAGGTGCATATCATTGCAATTTTTTACAGCAAGGTCAATTCTTGCTTTCATCAAGAGTACCTCTATAGGGTTACAGTAGGAAGGCGCCACCCACACCCAAAGACCAATTTTACTGCACCTGTTTGACAGGTGAATATCATTGCAATTTTTTACAGCAAGGCCAATTCTTGCTTTCATCAAGCGTACCTCTATAGGGTTACAGTGGGAAGGCGCCACCGACACCCAAAGACCAATTTTTACGCACCCGTTACTTCTATCAAAAGTCAAAGTGAGACCAGAATGTATCCAAAAAATCTCTAATCTTGTTCCCAGTGAACTACATTGTGGCCTAGTCATACACACTGGTTCCCCAGCTGTTGCTGAGCAAAATAAAGGCAGCTTGCAGGGAAAATTTAATTTTTTTTGGCTTTATAAATGCAATTATTGCTGAAGCAGATTCTAGACATGGTACACTTTACAGGTAGACTAAGGAGACCCCCCAGGCACTATGTTTAAAAATCAAAAACGTTTTTCACAAACTTTTTTTAATTGATACATGTCCCCCAGGGCAAGACCCGGACCCCTATAACCATTGTATGCCTAATTAAACTAACACTGCACATCACCCTGAACACACATGAAACATGGTGGTGGCAGCATCATGTTGTGGGGATGATTTTCTTCAGCAGGGACAGGGAAGCTGGTCAGAGTTGATGGGAAGATGGATGGAGCCAAATATAGGGCAATCTTAGAAGAAAACCTGTTAAAGTCTGCAAAAGACTTGAGACTGGGGCAGAGGTTCACCTTCCAGCAGGACAATGACCCTAAACAGCCAGAGCCACAATGGAATGGTTTAGATCAAAGCATATTCATGTGTTAGAATGGCCCAGTCAAAGTCCAGACCTAAATCCAATAGAGAATCTGTGGCAAGACTTGACAATTGCTGTTCACAGACACTCTCCATCCAATCTGACAGAGCTTGAGCGATTTTCCAAAGAAGAATGGGCAAAAATGTGGCTCTCTAGATTTGCAAAGCTGGTAGAGACATCCCCAAAAAGACTTGTGGCAGTAATTGCAGCAAAAAGGTATTTTTTTCTACAAAGTATTGACTCAGGGGGGCTGAATACAAATGCACGCCACACTTTTCACATATTTATTTGTTAAAAAAATTGAAAATAATTTATAATTTTCCTTCCACTTCACAATTATGTGCAACTTTGTGTTGGTCTATCACATAAAATCGCAATAAAATACATTTACGTTTTTGGTTGTAACATGACAAAATGTGGAAAATTTCAAGGGGTATGAATACTTTTTCAAGGCGCTGCAGAGAAGGAGAGGCAAGAAACTGTGAGAAAAACATGGCATTACATGAATTTTTCAAGTGCTCCTATTGAAGTGCAAAGGAACGAAAAACATGCAACTCTACCCTTAAAGAACCTCATGTATTATTTCGAGCTTCGAGCACCAAGCTTTAAGCAACATGATGGTCAGATTTGAAAAGACACCTTTGAATATAATGGAAATCGTGATGATCAGAATTGAAATTCTTAGGGAAACGTTTCAAATTGCTCAGGCGTGTACCTAGCCTTAGTACAGTATGGTTTGTTCATGAAATTCCTGACACGTCACATTATACAGCACTATTTTTTAAAAGCTTTACCATTAAAAAGAAGTCCTTGAGCTCCAGTCAAGTGACTTTGCCTTGGATACCATCAGACTGCTGCAGGCAGGAGGAAGCATTTTCCCAGTCTCCTCCCTGGCCACTCTGATTGTGACATCTCTGAGCTGTCCAGTGCTTGAACAAAGATGGTGATCTCTGTGAGAGATAATAAATACCTGGAGTTTTACACTTACACATTACTTAAAATGCATGCACTTAGTATAAATAAATATAACTAATGCTAGGTTCACTTTAACTGCTTGCCGACCACCGCATGTACATATACGTCGGCAGAATGGCACGACTGCGCAAATGGGCGTACCTGCCATGGGGATATTCACAATCGTTGCACTGAGAGGAAGAACAGGGAGATGCTAATGTAAACAAGCATCTCCCCGTTCTGCCTAGTGACACTGTCACTGAACATAGCTCCCTGTGATCGGGCCACACCCCTAACAGTTAGAATCACTCCCTAGGACACACTTAACCCCTTCCTAGCCAGCTAGTGGTTAACCCTTTCACTGCCAGTGTAATTTTTACAGTAATCAGTGCAATTTTATAGCACTGATCGCTGCAACAATGACAATGGTCCCAAAAATGTGTCAAAATTGTCCGTTGTGTCCACCATAATGTCGCAGTCAGGATAAAAATCTCAGATCGCCGCTATTACTAGTAAAAAAAAAAAATATTAATAAAAATGCCATAAAACTAACCCCTATTTTGTAGACGCTTTAACTTTTGCGCAAACCAATAAATAAATGCTTATTGCGATTTTTTTTTACCAAAAATATGTAGAAGAATATGTATCGGCCTAAACTGAGGAAAAAAAATTTTTTATAGATTTTTATTATAGCATAAAGTAAAAAATAATGTGTTTTTTTTTTCTAAATTGTCGCTCTATTTTTGTTTATAGCGCAAAAAATAAAAACCACAGAGGTGATCAAATACCACCAAAAGAAAGCTCTATTTGTGGGAAAAAAGTGCTCTGGTCTTTGGCCAGCCAAATGGTCCGGGGATTAAGTGGTTAAAATTGCTCACTAAGTAAAATAAAGATGACATGATCCAGAGGTAGCCCATTTCAAGTGTGAACAACATATTAATATCTATTTCCCCATTATAGCTCATTGGAGATAGTGCTGATGTTAGAATATAAAATCAGATAAGACTGCATAAGAGCTGTTTATGTGGAAGTCAGAGCAGCAAATGTACAGAGATGGCAGCAAGCTGCAGTCAGCAAAAGTCTTGACAGCATCAACGCATCACTGGGTCATAGTCAGACATATCACCTGTACATAAATAGACCTGTTTATTAAGGAGAAGCAAAGTGCAGTAAACTACACTAACCAATCAGAAATACTGATTGCAGTATGTTAAAATCTTGTAAAAAAAATGTGTAAAAAAAAAAGCATTTTTCTTTGTTTCTGTTACAAAATTAAATTTTTAGTATATTTTAGTAATAGTAATATAGTAATTACTAGTAGAAAAATAGTAATTTTTCTTCATAAAATAAAGATTTATACTGCTACATATCATTGGTAAAAATAACCCAAATCAGTGTATATTATTTGGTCTTTGTGAAGGTTATCCGCTTCAGCCCTGAAAGATTTTACCCCCTTCATGACCAGAGCACTTTTTGTGATTCAGCACTGCGTCAATTCAACTAACAATTGCGCGGCCGTGCAACATTGCACCCAAACAAAATTTATGTTCTTATTTTACCACAAATAGATCTTTCCTTTGGTTGTATTTGATCCCCTCTGCGGTTATTATTTTTTGCGCTATAAACAGAAAAAAAGAGACAATTTTGAAAAAAACACAATATTTTTTACTTTTTGCTATAATAAATATCCCGTAAAAATATATATAAAAAAAAAATGTTTCCTCAGTTTAAGCCGATATGTATTCTACATATTTTTGGTAAAAAAAATAAAAATCGCAATAAGCATATATTGATTGGTTTGCGCAAAAGTTATATCGTCTACGAAATATGGCATTTTTATTATTATTTTTTTTTTTTTTTTACTAGTAATGGCGGCGATCTGCAATTTTTATCGAGACTGGGACCACTGGCATTTTTACAGCGATCAGTGCTATAAAAATGCATTGATTACTGTAAAAATGGCAGTGAAGGGGTTAACCACTAGGGGGCGATCAAGGGGTTAATGTGTTCCCTATTGTGTGTTCTAACTGAAGGTGGAGGGGACTGTGTAGGGAAGATGACAGATTGCTGTTCATACTCTGTATGAACATTTTATAACTTTCTGAATGGCTCTGCCAGGTCTCGAAGCATGCATCAGCTCTTCAAAAGGTTGGTGGGGGGGGGGGGGCTGAATTTAGGAGACTGAAATTCCTCTTCAAAGTGGTTGTAAACCCTTCCATATACCCAGTGAAGTAATTGGCCCCAGGTAATACACAGAGATGTATATAAGTTGTACCTGTCTATCTGTAGTATTTTCTGCTCTACAGTTGTTCAAAGTCCATAATTTATAAAGCTTGTCTGAGCTGTCAGAAAAAAGGGATGGAGAGCTGAAATTACACACTGCAGAGCTCAGTGAGGAGAGCACTAAGAGCTGATTGGAGGGAAGAGACACCCCCCCCCCCCTCACAACGCACACAGGAACAGAGCTGTGGTGGTCAAGCAGCTAGAGATCCCTCCCCTGACACCCTTTTTTTCTTGGTGTTGGTGTCCTTTTTTTCCCACAAATATTTTGCCACAAATATTTGGTGGCACTTTGATCTCCACTGTGGTTTTTATTTTTTGCGCTATAAACAAAAAAATACAGACAATGTAATAACATTTTTAATTTTTTTTTACTTTCTGCTATAAAACATATAAAAAAAAAATTGTAAAAATAAAAATTCTTCATCAGTTTAGGCCAATATGTATTCTGCTACATATATTTGGTAAACAAAATCCCAATAAGTGTATATTGATTGGTTTGCGAAAAATTTATATCATCTACAAAATATGTTTCTGGAATTTTTATTTATTTATTTATTTTTTTACTAGTAATGGCGGTGATCAGAGACTTACATTATCTCACAAAAGTGAGTACACCCCTCACATTTTTTGTAAATATTTTATTATATCTTTTCATGTGACAACACTGAAGAAATACACTTTGCTACAATGTAAAGTAGTGAGTGTACAGCTTGACAGTAAAAAATGTGTTGTTCCCTCAAAATAACTCAACACACAGCCATTAATGTCTAAACTGCTGGCAACAAAAGTGAGTACACCCCTAAGTGAAAGTGTCCAAATTGGGCCCAATTAGCCATTTTCCCTCCCCGGTGTCATGTGACTCATTAGTATTACAAGGTCTCAGATGTGAATGGGGAGCAGGCGTGTTCAATTTGGTGTTATCGCTCTCACTCTCTCATACTGTTCACTGTAAGTTCAACAAGGCACCCCATGGCAAAGAACTCTCTGAGGATCTGAAAAAAAAAAATTGCTGCAGAGGTTGAAGGGTTGGGGAGGGGTCAGCCTGTCAGTGCTCAGACCATACGCCGCACGCTGCATCAAATGGCTGTTGTCCTAGAAGGAAGCCTTTTCTAAAGATGATGCACAAGAAAGCCTGCAAACAGTTTGTTGAAGACAAGCACACTAAGGACATGGATTACTGGAACCATGTTCTGTTGTCTGATGAGACCAAGATAAACTTATTTGGTTCAGAAATTGTCACGTGCGTGTGACGGCAACCAGGTGAGGAGTACAAAGACAAGTGTGTCTTGCCTACAGTCAATCATGGTGGTGGGAGTGTCATGGTCTGGGGCTGCATGAGTGCTGTCGGCACTGGGAAGCTACAGTTCATTGAGGAAACCATGAATGCCAACATGTACTGTGACATACTGAAGCAGAGCATGATCCCCTCCCATCGGAGACTGGGCCACAGGGCAGTATTCCAACATAACGACCCCAAACACAACTCCAAGATGACCACTGCCCTGCTAAAGAAGCTGAGGGTAAAGGTGATGGACTGGCCAAGCATGTCTCCAGACCTAAACCCTATTGAGCATCTGTGGGGTATCCTCAAACGGAAGGTGGAGGAGCGCAAGATCTCTAACACCCACCAGCTCAGTGATGTGGTCATGGAGGAGTGGAAGAGGACTCCAGTGGCAACCTGTGAAGCTCTGGTGAACTCCATGACCAAGAGGGTTAATGCAGTGCTGGAAAATAATGGTGACCACACAAAATAGACACTTTGGCCCAATTTGGACACTTTCACTTAGGGGTGTACTCACTTTTGTTGCCAGCAGTTTAGACATTAATGGCTTTGTGTTGAGTTATTTTGAGGGGACAGCAAATTTACACTGTTATATAAGCTGTACACTCACTACTTTTACATTGTAGCAAAGTGTAATTTCTTCAGTGTTGTCACATGAAAAGATATAATAAAATATTTACAAAAATGTGAGGGGTGTACTCACTTTCGTGAGATATTTATAGCAGGACTGTGATATTGTGGCAGAAAGTCGGACACTAACTGAAACTTTTTTGGGAACCAGTGACACTAATACATTGATCAGTGCTAAAACTATGCACTGTCCCTGTACTAAGGACACTGACTAGGAAGGGGTTAACATCAGGGGCCATCAAAGGGTTAACTGTATGTCTAGCCAGTGTTTTATTACAGTGTGGGAGAAGCTTTTACTAGGGAAAGACATGGATCCTAGTCCTTGCTTTGCTTCCCTCCTGTCAGAATGGCAATCTGCCTTGTCTACATAGGCAGACTACTGTTCTGCCTCTCTGCAGGATGATTGGCCGATGGCGGCCGACTTCGAGTCCGCCATACCTGCTGAATATACACAGCGGGAGCAAGCCACCGGCCCCTACTTTGAAGTGCAGGATCGCGTATATACATATTGTCAAAAATATTGTCACTCACGTGGGACACACATGAACTTTAGTGGCATCCTAGTCTTAGTCCGTAGGATTCAATATTGTGTTGGCCCACCCTTTGCCAGAGGTGCGGGACTTGAGTCACATGACTTGACTTAAGTCAGACTTGAGTCACCTGTTTGAGGACTTGCGACTTGCTTGACTGAATTCAATAAATGACTTGACTTAACTTTGACTTGTCACTACTGACTTGCGACTTGACTTTGACTTGGGCTATATGACTTGCAATGACTTGGAAAGTTGGCACCATAACACTACCACCACTAACTAACACTACCCCTAACCGTAACCACCACTAACACACTAACCGCAAGCCGCCGTCTGCCTACCTGATCAGCGTGTCATGCAGACAGATGGCGGACATTGTAGTGTTCAAAAGCCGCGCCTCCTCGTCTGTGATAGGCAGAACACTCAATTTCACAGCAGGCAGTGTTCAGCCTATCACGGACATCCTCTCATCCTCGTCTGTGTTATGAGGATGAGCGGATGTCCGTGATAGGCGGAACACTGAATGCTGGGAAATTGAGTGTTCGGCCTATCACAGATGAGGAGGAGGCGCGGCTTTTGAATACTGGAATGGCCGCCTCCCGCCGGGACGCCGCCGATCAGGTACACGGCTGCCTGACCATAAAGTTTATAATATAATATACTGTATAATTTAATATAAAGTAATATATATATATCCATTTGCCTTTAGTAAATAACCTCCCTATCCCCCTATGCATTTAGCAGTTAGAAGAGACTTTCTTTGCACACTGTCCTTTTATTATTATTATATGAGTTGTGTATGGCAGGTGTCGCGTCAGAGAGGCCCGACATTTTATATCGGCGTGCCCAGGATCTACTCCACAGACATAAGTTTTTAGAAGCTGAATTTCAGCAGATGGAAATCTAAAGTTTGGCTGTCATTTTTCAGGATTTACATCTCTTCAATCCCATGGTCCCAACTCCTTATCTAAAGCTTAATTCTACTTTATCACAGTTTGATGAATGTAGGTCACAGTATATTACACCGCCACATAAAAAGCAGAATCAATGTTTAATCATAAAAGTCTAAAGTGTATTCCACAGGGACAATGACAGCGTATTATAGCCTTTATGTGTTAATCAATCCTTGGCTTCAGAACACCTAATAAGGAAGCGTAATGAGAAAGGCCTTATAAAATACAAGAAGAAGCGCCTAGATTGCAATCTTCGGTCATTTCAGTCCAAACGACTACTAAAAAGATTATCATCACAAAACTGTTTTATATATAAACTGTTTACCTCTAATCACGGATTTTAACATCTTTATTTCACATCAATACAACGTGATGAGGAAAAGAATGCTGGGGCCACAGGCAGACAGAATACAGAAGAGGTGAGGATGGGACTGAGCTTTATTAAATTCTGTCTGCATATTAAAAATGACATTTACACTTAAAGAGACCCTTTCTCCAACTTAGAAAAATCAAGTATTTTCATTTCTTTACTTTTCTTTATATACAAACTTTTTCTGTTCAAAATTTTTTATTGTTGTTATTGCAGAACTGATCACAAAGTATACTTATGCTGCGTACACACGATCAGCTTTCACAGCTTTTGGTCGGAAAATGCGACCGTGTGTAGGCTCCATCGGACTTTTGCTGGCCGAATTCCCGCCAGCAAAAGATTGAGAGCAGGTTCTCAATTTTCGGTCGGAAAAAGTTTTGATCGGAAATTCAGATCGTCTGTATCAATTCCAATATGGAAAAATTCCTACGCATGCTCGGAAACAATGTCGACGCATGCTCGGAAGCATTGAACTTCATTTTCTCGGCTCGTCGTAGTGTTGTACGTCACCGCGTTCTTGACAGTTGAAAGTTCAGCGAACTTTTGTGTGTCCGTGTGAATGCAAGCCAAGCTTGAGCGGAATACTGTCGGAAAAACCATCCAAGATTTTTCCGACGGAAAATCCGCTCCTGTGTACACGGCATTAGATACAAAAAAACAGAATGTATACATTCAAATGTGGATATCCAAAAGTTGTCTGTTCCAGGCGGGGGCAGATCCAGAGTCTAGTCTTGGGAGGGGCACTGCCAGAAAATGATTTTTTATGGGTGCAATTTATCGTGGAAATGGCTGGTGTTGGCGCTTCAATCAACACGGCACCATAGTTGATGGTGTCAGGATGATTAAAGCGCATTATTTCTATTATTACATTGTTATATAAAATGAAAAAGTTCAACTCACCATAATGCAGAATCAGTGGGAGCCCCGAGTGTGTACTTGCCACCGTCGCTTGTCACCAGATGCAGATTGTCACTTGCCACGCCGCCTGTCACCAGATGCAGATTGTCACTTGCCACGCCGCCTGTCACCAGATGCAGATTGTCACTTGCCACGCCGCCTGTCACCAGATGCAGATTGTCACTTGCCACGCGGCCTGTCGCCAGATGCAGATTGTCACTTGCCACGCGGCCTGTCACCAGATGCAGATTGTCACTTGCCACGCCGCCTGTCACCAGATGCAGATTGTCACTTTCCACGTCACCTGCGACATGTTGCCGATTGTCACTTGCCACGTCACCTGCCACACGTTGCGGATTGTAACTTGCCACGTCACCTGCCACACGTTGCGGATTGTAACTTGCCACGTCACCTGCCACACGTTACGGATTGTCACTTGTCACATCGCCTGCCACACATTGCGGATGGTCTCTTGCTGTGTCACTTTCCTGCTAAGGTGGTCTCTTGCTGTGTCCCAGAGTGTCCTCCCAGATTACCAGTCAGGCAGCAGAGAGATGATGTCATCTCTCTGCTCCCCCGCCCGCCGGCTCCCTAATTGCCCAGCTGCTCCCCCGCACTCTCATCCGCCCGCTGAGCCTCCCCTGCCCACTCACCAACCGAGCCGGCCGACAGCCCCGGCCCGCCTGCAGAGTCGCCCGCTCTCTCACCCGCGAAGCAGCCTGCCCGCCTACTCACACACTCACCCAAATTCTCTGGGGGGGTAATTGCCACGTTGCCACCCCCCCTCCCTGGATCCGCCCCTGGTTCAAGGCCATAACAGATAGACCACACATATAATAAGGAAGAAGGTATGAGGTCTTCAAAACACACTGGAGTAAACAAAAGTAAAACCAACATTGAAGCTGATATAAGCAATCCAAAATTGAAGGATAGGATGTATGCAGGAATGCATTCCATAAAATCAAAATCAAAGTCTGATAGTTTAGGATCATGGAAGGCAAGAGAAAGTAGAAAAAGGAGAAAATGAGGAGAAAGGACAGAAGTATGGAGAAGAGGGAGGTTGACTGTTCCAGGCAGGCCCAGAACTCATTCCATTACAAATATATGTAGTTAAAGCTCAAGGCTCCACGAGGGACTCATCAAACCTGGGTGGAAGAAAATGATCCACCAAGGTTGCCAGATTTTTAGGTGTTTAGGAATTTTTTCTTGGATAATTGCTTCATATATACAAACTTTTTTTTATCACATAAAGCAGTACATAACAAAAAACTGCTTCAAAGTACAAATAGTAATCAACAATAATATAGGAAAAACTACAAATTACGATGAAGCATCACATAATGGATTACAATTAAGTCATCCATCAATATGTGCAGATAGGCAGGTAGTGATTTCTGGAAGTAGGTGTGGCGCTGTTCATTAAAAATTTTTTATATTAAAGGTATATTTAAACTACAAATTCCTCCTTGAAAAATAAGTGCAATATATCTATAAAGATAAAAAATGATAGAGTTATACAAATGCTTACAATACACCTTCATAGAATATAAGATGATATGTGGATATGTGCAATCCGTAAATTGAGTGGAAAAATTAAAAAATATATTATAAATATATCACAATTTATATATGCAAATTAGTTGTTCAACATAAGGTGTACTCCATTATCCCAGCTCTACTAGTTTCGTCTGTTGACTTCATCTGGAGCATGATGCTCCAGATGAAGTCAACAGACGAAACTAGTAGAGCTGGGATAACGGACGTACCTGTGTCATTTCCAGCTGTCAACAGTACATGCTTTTAAACTTATTGGCAAATGTGAGTACATTCCACATATTCTTATAATAAAAAACATTTTCCATACAATATTACTCTATTGGGATCCTTCTCTCTTTTGTATGACCTGCAAGGGAAATATTAAATAGGAGATCTAAGGATTGGGTAAAATCTCCAGAGTGCTACACAGTGTCAAAAACTGTGAATGCCTTCTACCCCTGGAGGGGTAATTTTCTCTGGTGAGTGCAGTCACGATAGGAGCACGGATAAGCCACGTATGCTGTGATCACGTTTTTCAAGAGGGCATAGATCAAAGTGGGATCTTTTATTATTTTTTTTATTTTTCACCAGCACAAGACACTTTTATCCACTGTTACTATATTTATATTTTTTTCTATTGGGACTATCAACTTTATTACTGGATTTTTTGCTTGGTTCTAATTATGTTTTTGACCTTCGGGGACATTTGAGCTTCTTTTTGCACAGTAGTAAATTTATATATATCTCACAGATCTTGGTAAAGGACAAATCCTCTTACCATGTGATCAGCTGTGTCTGATGACAGACGGTTATCAGCTTTTCTTTCCTCACGCTGACAGCCTGCATTGACAGCCTGCAACCCTGCATTGAAAGGTACATTATTCTAGACACCGGGTGCTCCTCCTACCTCACTCAGGTACCTCTTGCTGAAACGACCGCATGGTCATACCAAAAAGGTAGCAGCTCAGGCCCCAAGGTGGTCCATCGCCACCACCCACCGTTGGGTTCAACCCACTGGAAGGGATCCCTTCCTCACCCCCCATGGAGCCACCTATCAACTACTAGTGATCGATTCAATCAGTCCAGCGCAGTCTCCAGCCCAAACCAGAGTCTACAGGACAGTTTGCCAATTATGGCAAAATGTTGCCAGACGGCAACAAATCACTGGGGTTTTAACCCTTCCCTACTTTATTCAAGATGTAAAAAAAAATTGGGATGTAGAGATACTTTAACTAAACATGTTCACATACTTATGGTCTAAACCTCCTGTAAGAGGTGTAGAGCAGTGGTTCTCAACCACCAGGCCTTGGCCAGTCAACCTCAGTGCCTCTTAGCTCCCATAGTGGCCCCTCAACCTCTCATAGTGGCCCTTGGTGCCCCCAAACTCCAACAGTGCCCCCAGACCCCCTGAGAGCCCCCTGCACTCACAGCACTTTCCAATCTCTCACAGTGCCACCCAGCACCTCCTAATGCCCCCTAGCTTGCTGCAGAGCTTCTAGCCCCCCATAGTGATGCCCAACCTCATACGGATTTTTTTTATACATATTTTGTTTTTCTTCACTTGTATTGATTGTATATATGTATATTTATTTTCCTATTGTGGCATGAAAGGTTTTGGGGAAACTTACAGATGTCAATAAGGATTGAGAACCACTGATGTAGAGAAAGGTTTTGCAACTTGCAAACTCAAGATGTGCCTTCCTATGTTACTCTGTTATATTGAAATACAATTATTAAAACAGGTAATGTAATTTAATCTCCATAGATTTTTAATTATAAGCGTTAGGCACAAACTGTGTGTTAAGATTCTACCTAGGATCTCAGGCTGTGACTGGCACTAAGGGGTGACAGATAAGAAAGATGTAATGCACTTATTGAATAGGGAAGCAAGGCCTTTTAATCTTGTTACTGTCCCAGAAGCCTGCATTGCATTGCAGTGAGAGGATTAAACTCTTTTCAAAGACGACCAAAAAAAAACGAGATGCCACGTTTATCAGCTCATCTAGATTTAAAACATGCCATTGCCGCATCGGATCTATATTAAACCCCCACCATCTAATAGGGTACCTAGGAATGAATGGCAATGTGACTTCTAAAAGTTACAACATAACATCAGGCCAGAGGGGATAATGAAACCTGCTGTAATGCTGTAGAAAATGATGACATACGGAGAATGAAGGTTCCTTATCTTGGTACAGGGAACAGCGCAGTGCAGCACGGACCGAGTTCCTGTCTGAATATATTGTTTAGGGCTCCTGACGCCTCTGCCCTGTAAGTGTTTGCACTAACGTGACATATTTTGCTACCAACCTGTCACTATAGCTGGTGAGCTGGTTAAAAAAAGAACATTAACCCCTTCCTGCCCGGCTCCACTGTCACTTTAAATGGGTCTTTACGCCAGGGGGACAGAATGGACTTCCTGATCGTGTGGCCATTGTGTTGCTTGTCACAATGGTCATGTGATTGGGGGGCCAGTCCCGCTGGCTAGAGAGTAGAGAGCTGTTTATGACAGCACAATCAGTGTGCTGGAAGCGAGCAGTGAGCAATCAATGGCTGTACGTGATTGTACCGCTATATGCTGGTAGTTGCATAAACACGCCTGCATATGGATGTCCAATCCTGGACATAGACTGACTGCATCCAGTGGAGTAGGCCTGTACACATGCGTGTGCAAATACTGGCAAATATCCACATACAGGTAGGGATGAGCCCGATGTTCGAGTCGAACGTAAGTTTGACTCGAACATCGGGTGTTCGCCCATTTGCAGAGTTTAGAACATTATGGGGCATTCGCGGGAAAATTGAGCACCATAATGAACGGCGAGACCGTCAATGCACTGCGAGATCTGCATGCTTTGGCCAATCACAGCGCGCTCTGCTGTTAGAGCCACGATTGGCCAAAGATGGCTGAGTCCACACCCCAGACTATGTAAGGCAGCTATATAGGAGCTGTCAAAGCAAAAAGGCTGCAGTCGATGGGAGCCTCCCATCGAGGCAGAGTTTCTCAGTTTTTCTTCTCATTTTTTTCTCGGGTCGTCGGCGCTGTGATCAAAGATGAATGGACATTTCAGGACATTTTTTTTTTTTTAATAAAGGAATTGTCCCAAACTGTCTACTATAATTTTTACTTTTTTTACACTTTCTTTGGGGAATGATAGGGGTACAATGTACCCGATACCCATTCACATAGGGGGGGGGCGGGATCTGGGGGTCCCCTTGATAAAGGGGGCTTCCAGATTATGATAAGCCCCCCGCCAAGGGTTGTGGGAAAGAGGCCCTTGTCCCCATTAACATGGAGACAAGGTGTTTTGGGGGACCCCAAAACACCCTCCCCATGTTGAGGGCATGTGGCCTGGTATGGTTCAGGAGGGGGGGCGCTCTCTCGTCCCCCCTTTTCCTGCGGCCTACCAGATTGCATGCTTGGATAAGGGTCTGGCATGGATTTTGGGGGGGACTCCCACATCTTTTTTTTTTTTCAATTTTGGCGTGGGGTTCCCCTTAAAATCCATACCAGACCTGAAGGGCCGGGATCCAACAATACATTACAGCCGCAAGCAGTTTTAAATTACATTTTTTCCTTTAGAAATGTCATTTTGCTTGTGTACTGTTATAAACATGGGAAAGATTTGCTACTTTACCGGCAGACTAAGGACACCCCCAGGCACGATATTTAAAGGAATATTTCATTTTTATTCTATCACTTTAAGCATTCTTAAAACCACTGCTGTTTTTAAAACTTTCTTTGCATTGATACATGTCCCCTGGGGCAGGACCCAGGTCCCCAAACACTTTATATGGCAATAACATGCATATAAGCCTTTAAAATTAGCACTTTTGATTTTTCATGTTCGTGTCTCATAGACTTTAATGGTGTTTGCGTGTTCACACAAATCTTTTGCCTGTTCGCAAGTTCTGGTCTGAACCGAACCGGGGGGTATTCGGCTCATCCCTACATACAGCCTTTGAGTTCTATGGGCAGTTTTACATAACACCTGTGGCTCCTAGGTGGGAACTACACCCATATTTTATGTTGTATGGCCCCAGGTGCCTGTGTGCCTAAGGCCAGCCATAGATGGAGTGAATTTCTATTCTGCAACCACGGGTTGCAATAAAGAAGTTTGCTCAATTTTCCCATCAACACAGACAGTGTTGACAGGGGAACCCCTCCTGCAGAGCCATTGTGTTCTCCCGGTGGGGACGGGGGAAGCCCTTCTCGCTGGGAGAACACAGTGATTTTTGCTAGCAGCTATAACAAAAATGTAAAATACAGGTTGTTGGTTGTACCCAAGTTTAATCGATCAATCTACTTGGGTACATTTAGCCTGCCCATGCATGGTTCAAATCTTGGCCGGTTTCTGCTGAACCAGATGAGATTTGAACAGTCTATGGCTACAGTTATATTCATTTCCACAGAGGAAGAGGCCAATGGTTGCAAAACAGTGTGAAAAATATGTGACCTTAAAATACTATCTTGCTACATTATTATAATGTATATCAGGGGTAGGCGACCTTGGCACTCCAGCTGTGTTGAAACTACAAATCCCATCATGCCTCTGCCTCTAGGAGTCCTGCCTGTGATTGTCAGGGCCTTGCAATGTCTCATGGCACTTGTAGTTTCACCACAGCTGGAGGGCTGAGGTTGCCTACTCCCTGATGTATATTATAGCTGCTACATTATTACCCTGATATATATCTTGCTACACAATTTGTTTGCCTATTACCATAAAGATGAAAGTATAACCCAAGAACAAAAATTTTAAATATTTCAGCTTACGTTAGATGTGGTGGCTGGCGTTCTTTTGTTCAGGCAAGTACAGAAAATATCCGTTGATCTTTGCAGAAACTGTCTTTGGCACTGAACTGGAAGCAAAAAAAATTCATAAAGACTGGTGCAGAGAGATTTTGCGAAAGCTTAAATGGAGGGCATTGCCGTAATTACCCGTCAGCTTAAATGGGGGTATTACGGTAATTACCGTCAGTTTAAATGGAGGGCACTCACGTAATTACTGGACATCGTAAATAAAGGGCACTACCATAATTACCCATCAGCCTAAATGAAGGGCACTACTGCAATTACTCGTCAGCTTACATGGAGGGCACTACCGTAATTATCCGTCAGCTTAAATGGAGGGCAATACCGTAATTACCCGTCAGCTTAAATGGAGGGCAATACCGTAATTACCCATCAGCTAAAATGGAGGGCACTACCGTAATTACCCGTCAGTGTAAATGGAAGGCACTACCATAATTATCTATCAGCTTAAATGGAGGGCACTACCGTAATTACTCGTCAGCTTAAAGAGAGGGCAATACCGTAATTACCTGTCAGCTAAAATGGAGGGCGCTACCATAATTTTCAGTCAACTTAAAAGAGTTTTTTGCTGATTAATACTTACCTAGGTTGATGCAGCATCGTTCTGATGCTGCATCTGTTCCCCGTCGCCTCTACACTGAGAACTGAGTAATCGAACACTGCCGATCACTCGGTTTTCAGAACTCCGTGAGCAGAGAGCTGCAGACTGTCAGTCACAGCTCTCTGCTCTTCTCTTGCCCCGCTCATTGGAGTGCTGAGCTGTGGAGGGGGCGGAGCGGCCGTCTCAGATTTGCTCGCTGAGAGGCTGAGAAGGGCGTCAGTCCAGGCACCTGGCGGATCCAGACTCCATGGCCGGGATGACGTGGTGCCAGGACTGACATGGTGACGTCAGTAGAGAGCGGACTTCAGTCTGCTCTCTGCTGAAAATGGGTCACAGGAGTGCAAAACAAATTGCACTTCTGTGAGCCACAGGAGAAGTCCAGCTAAACAGGCTTTGGCTTACCTGGTAAGCTGAAATATGTCAGTTGAATGTTTTGGGGTTGAAGCAGGCCATACACATACATTCCTGCAACCAGGAGTTCCCCCCAGACAGTGTCGACGGGGAAATCCCTCCCGCCGAGCCATTGTAGTCTCTCGGTGGGGGGGGGGGGAGGGGGGGCAGGAGGAAGATGCCTGATGAAGGGGTCCTGCGTGGCTCCGAAATGTCCCTTATATTTATTTTTTTGATATTATGTGATTACAATTTTGGACCCTATTTCGGAGATCCTGGTGTGCTGGTGACACTTCCTTTTCAGGAGGAGGAAGCCATCCCCGCCGGGAGAAGACAGTGATCGTTGCATGTAAAGGCCAGCAGGTTGGCTGTACCCAAGCTGATCGATCAATCAACTTGGTACATTCAGCCTGCCCATACATGGCTCGAATACTGAACCGGTCGAGCTTCGAACCGTCTATGGACAGCTTTAGACGTACTTAGAGTCCGGAGGTTTCTAAAAACACCTTATAATCCAGCTAGGTAAATATTTTTTTAAAATCTTGAAATTATATCAATAAAATAAAAAAGTTGGATACTGTTTGCTCACTTTCCAGTGCTGGAGGCTTGCATTAATTGTTGTTTTACCTGGTGATCCTGCCAGTAAGCACCTCTGAATGTCCTGTAAAGGGTGACAACGTTGACTCAGTAAGATCTATGCAGGAGAGTGTTGTCATCCTGAGCACAGACCCGTTCACACCTTTTCAACAAATAGAGTAGTATGGTAGTGGGTCCTGCTCCTTGATTGGCTCCTTTGTTTTACGAGAAGTAGCTTACACCTACAGCTTGGTACTTGGAGAAAAGAAAGAAAGGTAGAGTTTCATCAAAGAGGAAGGTGCTGGAATTTTCAAGTTGAAATAGATAAGCTTGCTAAGAAAAGAGAAAAAAATCTAGCAGTCCTTTTTCACAACAGCAAACTGCTCCCTCTAGTTCGGTTAGAGGGTTTACTTGTTAAAGTGGTTGTAAATCCTTACAATGTACCCAATAATGTGACTGTCCTCAGGTGATACACTGAGTTTAAACAAATCCTCCTACATAAGTTGTATCTGTCTATCTGCAGCCCTTTCTTCTCCACGTCCCTTCAAAGTGCTGAATTTTTAGGCTTGTCTGAGAGTTTAGAAGAAAGGGGGCGGAAAACTGAAATTAAACTCTGCGGGGCTCAGTAAGGAGAGCTCTGATAGCTGATTGGAGGGGAGAGACATACCCCCCTCCACAAAGCCGAGGCTGTCAATCAGCTGGAGATCCCTCCTCATCACCATTTTTCTCTTGGTGTCAGGAAAAAAGTGACTGATAGTAGAAGAACGAAGCAGCAGGCAAAAGTGACACTTTGTGCTCCTAATTGAGACACGTACACACTACAGAGTGATATGCTTTGTTCATATTTCATGTCTGAGGTTTACAACCACTTTAACCGCTTGCCGACCAGCCGCCAGGCAATAGACGGAAAAACTCTGGATAGCCGCACACCGTAAAAAAGTTAAAATCCTGTGTTTTTATTAAAAACATCACATCAAATCATCCACAGCAAAAGAAAGGGGTAAACTGACCAGCCACCATCATAATTCTACGGCAAGGTGGCACGATCCCGCAAATCGCCGTGGCTGTACATTGGCTCGGGAACTCGCTTTTGTGTGCACCACCGGAGGCATGTGCTCCCGTTGGCCAGCGGGGGAGCCACCCGTGATCGTTTCCTGCAGTGGCAGAATGGGGATCTGCCTGTGTAAACAAGGCAGATCTCTGTTCTGACAAGGGAGATCACATAGATCCTGTGTTTCTGCTAAGCAGGAAGATGGATCTGTGTCTTTTACCAGTCACACAGTTCTATATACAGTTAAAAAACACCTGCAGAGAACACATTTAACCCCATAAACGCCCCTGATGTTAACCTCTTCCCTACCAGTGTCATTAGTACAATAACAGTGCATATTTTTAACACCCTAATCACCCCGTGCTGTTTCCAGAGATTTGCCCCAAAATACTGCATCCAAGTGTGTGGGCCGTGCTCACAGGCAGCAGATCGTGAGAATTGCCAGAGCTGTTTAGTGTATGAAACTGTCAGACAATGACACTGCATGCAGGGAGAGACACCAGCTGTGAAAAGTCAGTGGTGATGTCGTGGTGGGCGGAACCAAACGGCCATCAAACACCAGCCAATGGGATGGGGTCTGGGCAGGCCGCGACATTTATGTGGCCCCGCCCCCTCTCTGAAGCAGCTCAAACATTGGCTGGTGTTTATAGCTCTTGGTCCTGCCCACCTTCGACATCATGGCTGAGTTGTAAGTCATCACAACTCAGTCGTAATGTCAGGGGTGGGCGGGACCAAGCGCCAACACCAGCGATGATTGGGCTGCTTCAGAGAGGGGGCGGAGCCAGAGAAATTTAGCGGCCTGCCCAGACCCATGCTATTGGCTGGTGTTTGCTAACTGTTCAGTCCCGCCCACCACCGACATCACCGCTGACTTTTAACAGCTGGTCTCTCTCCCTGCATGCAGTGTCATTATCTGACAGTTTCATACACTGAACAGATCTGGCAATTCTCACGATCTCCTGAATGTGAAACTCCCCCTCACCCCTATCAGTGCCAACCAATGCTGCCAATCAGTGCCAACCAATGCTGCCTATCAGTGCCAACCAATGCTGCCTATCAGTGCCAGTGCTGCCTATCAGTGCCAACCAATGCTGCCTACCAGTGCTGCTTATCAGTGCCAACCAGTGCTGCCGATCAGTGCCAACCAGTGCCAGTCAGTGCTGCCTATCAGTGCCAACCAATGCTGTAAATCAGTGCCAGCCAATGCCGTCAATCAGTGCCAACCAATGCTGCCTATCAGTGCTGCATATCAGTGCCCATCAGTGCTGCATATCAGTGCCCATCAGTGCTGCCTATCAGTGCCCATCAGTGCTGCATATCAGTGCTGACTATCAGTGCTGACAATTAGTGCCACCTATCAGTGCCATCAGTGCTGCCTATCGGTGCTGCCTATCAGTGCCAATCAGTGCAGCCTATCAGTGCCTATCAGTGTCCATCAGTGCTGTGAATCAGTGCTGCGAATCAGAGCCTATCAATGCCCATAAGTGCTACCAATCAGAGCCCATCAGTGATGCATATCAGTGCCTATCAGTGTCAATCAGTGCTGACAATCAGTACCCATCAGTGCCGCCCATCAGTGCCAATCAGTGCTGCCTATCAGTGCCACCTATCAGTGCACATCAGTGCTACCAATTAGTGCCCATCAACACTGCCAATCAGTGCTGCCAATCAGTGCAGCCTATTAGTGCCCATCAGTGCTGCCTATCAGTGCCCATCAGTGCTGACTTTGCAGGGATGGTGGAAACCCCTCTACAGATAGGCTAAAAAATGGAAAGTGACCTTTAACCGGTTCCCGACCGGCGCACACAGATATACGTCAGCAGAATGGCACGTACAGGCAGGAGGGCTGTATATATATATAAGTCCCTCCTTAATGCCTGTCGTGCCATCGGGAGCGCGCCGGGAGCGGCGCGCTCCCACGCCGGTCGGGACCCCCGTGAGGCCGGTCGCGGGTCCCGCGGACTCAATCGCCGCGGGGACACCCGCGATCGTCTCACGGGAACGGGGAGATGCGGATGTACACAGCATCTCCTCGTTCTGCCTAGCAACTAGTGACGCTGATCTCTGCTCCCTGTGATTGGAGCAGAGATCAGCATTCACTAGCTGACAGCCACGCCCCCCCCTACAGTAAGAAACACACCCCTAGGCATACTTAACCCCTACACTGCCCCCTTGTGGTTAACCCCTTCACTGCCAGTGTCATTTATACAGGAATCAATTCATTTAAATAGCATTGATTGCTGAATAAATGACAATGGTCCCAAAAATGTGTCAAAAATGTCCGATGTGTCCACCATAATGTCGCAGTCACAATAAAAATCGCTGATCCCCGCCATTACTAATAAAAAAAATTATTGATAAAAATGCTATAAAACTATCCCCTATCTTGTAAACGCTATAACTTCTGCGCAAACCAATCAATAATCGCTTATTGCGATTTTTTTACCAAAAATATGTAGAAGAATACGTATTGGCCTAAACTGAGGAAAAAAAAATATTTTATATATTTTTGGGGGATATTTATTATAGCAAAAAATAAAAAATAATGCGTTTTTTTTCAAAATTGTCGCTCTTTTTTGTTTATAGCGCAAAAAATAAAAACCGAAGGGGCGATCAAATACCACCAAAAGAAAGCTCTATTTGTGGGGAAAAAAGGACATCAATTTTGTTTGGGAGCCACGTCGCACGACCGCGCAATTGTCAGTTAAAGCGACACAGTGCCGAATCGCAAAAAGGGGCCTGGTCCTTTGGCTGCAAATTGGTCCGGTCTAAAAGTGGTTAAATACCCAAACAAGACAGAGGCAGGCTTCCATGCCTAAATATATGCGAGAACAGAGAAAAGGGAAAAGAGTGCAGGACTTTAAATGAAGCCTCTCTGTATCTACCGGTATATAAACTGTATGACCATAACCATGAATGGATTTATTAGACCAATCCCCGGTGGATAATCCACATAGCTATGATAAATTTGATTGATAATTATATAATTTTAAAAGGTTTGATAAATGAATATAATATATAATTCATCATGTAAAAATACATAATGCATAGGGTTTATAAAGAAAACAATAATTAATAATAATAATAACATATTTAATCTTGAATGAGCATGATTAGTACAGAAAACAATAATACATGTAATAAAAATATATAAATCAATTATACACGATTGTCATAAATGATACAAACAATCCATGATATGAAGATAAAATATATATATACAGATATTGAAAAATTCATGATGGTGAATAAGCTATAGCTTGGCACCCTTGAGTGTGGACTCTACGCGTTTCATGGCGTTTAAAGCCAATCATCAGGAGTAGGATGCTATAAGGTAAATTAATATATGTATAAGTAAATCGATAAGTCAACATCTAATATAATATGCTCTCTGTCTAAAAGACAGGAGACACGAACTAACAATAGATACTTTACCTATAGAAATATCTCATGGGTATGACTCTACGGCTCCTAGGATGCAATGGAGATGGTTCGGAGCTGGTTCTCTCATCCGGGGTTGAGGTGGGGGATCCCATCCCATTGGCCCCAGTTCCACAGCCCTACCCAAGGGGATAGGGTGCACCGGGTCAGCGACCATGGGGTCGTGAACAGAGCCAGGGGGTCGTCCCTTATATTCAGGGTTGGAGGGATATATACATGGGGTATGGTGGTGAGGCTGTGGGTGAGTGAAATAGAATGAATGCATGCTGAGAATCAAAAAAAATCATGTTGAAAATTCAGGCAGATCAAACAGGTTAGGAGAGGAGGAGGGATAGGGGATGGAGAGGGGAAGAGGGGAAGGGAGGGAGGGGAGAGGGAAGCAAAAGTTTAGGGCTGGGAAAGGTAGGGGAAGGGTAGGGAAAACAGTAGGGGGGGGGAGAAAGGGGAAAGAAGGGGAGAGGAGATACAGATAATTGCAATACAAATTACCTTCAAGTGCAACAACTTTTTAGTTGGGAGGTTCACACCATTATAGCACTTTGGAAATTTCATTTTTTAGAGTGTTACACTTAATTGTATATGTATTAGTTACGGTTATAATGTGAATTATTGCACTTGAAGTTAATTTCTCACCACTCCTGCTAAGTCCAATCTTTATGGACCTTGCTTTGTGCACTGGTGCGCAGTCATGTTGGAATAGGAAGGGGCCATCCCCAAACTGTTCCCACAAAGTTGGGAGCATGAAATTGTCCAAAATGTCTTGGTATGCTGACGCCTTAAGAGTTCCCTTGACTGGAACTAAGGGGTCAAGCCCAACCCTGAAAAACAACCCCACACCATAATCCCCCCTCCACCTAATGATTAGGACCCGTGCACAAAGCAAGGTCCATAAAGACATGGATGAGCGAGTTTGGGGTGGAGGAACTTGACTGACCTGCACCCCGATAAAACATCTTTGGGATGAATTCAAGTGGAGACTGCGACCCAGGCCTTCTTGTCCAACATCAGTGCCTGACCTCACAAATGCCCTTCTGGAAGAATGGTCAAACATTCCCATAGACACACTCCTAAGCCTTGTGGACAGCCTTCCCAGAAGAGTTGAAGATTTTATAGCTGCAAAGGGTGGGCCAACTCAATATAGAACCCTATGGACTAAGACTGAGATGGCATTAAAATTCATGTGTGTGTAAAGGCAGTACTTTTGACTATATATATATATATATATATATATATATATATATATATATATATGGATATATAGATATACACACATATACACACGTATGTGTGCTTGAGCTTTCGTGTGCACACCCTAATGCAATAGGCTGCGCACGCCTATGGTGCTGTGGCACAATGCTGTTTGGCGCATGCAACAATTTGTACGTTTGCCGATACACAGAGGTGCCATTAACAGTTAATGGCGCTGCCGTGCATCTGTTAAAGGACAGTGTTTCTCTGTGTTTTGGGAAGTCGCGTGATTTTGTGCGCATTCCAACACATAAAGGTCTGAACCCAGTCTAAACTCCTTTGTGTAACCCCTGCATACAGTATACACAAGAGGTAGTACCCTGAGCGCATTTCTATCAATGACTTCATCAGCATGCATCCAAACTGCTGAATGACAGCCTCTCTTGCTGTAAACACGATCAAACACATGTTGGGGGCAGGAAGGTTACCAAGCTATATTGCCTAACGGCAGTAGAGAATATTGAGGTCACCGATGGCCGTCCTCTCTGTCATGGGCTCCTGGATCACAAGACTGCACATCATTGCAGACACTTTGGCAGCTGAAAGAGCTCATGTATACTGTATAGATTTCATCTGTGTGGTTTGCTGTTTGCCTGAAGTTTATTTTCAATGCTGCTTTACATCTATGCATTGCATCACCGCAGCACACGGCAGCACGCATTACATGCATTGATGCATTGCGGTACTATTCATTTTGAATTTTTTTTGAGCCAGTGCCACACAGATGACCAGGAGGTAATAAAAACAGGTGGTTGATCCATGTATACCGACCACCCACCTACAAGCAGACAAAGTGCCACAGTGAATTGATTTTCAGGAGGGCGGTAGAGAATTCCACCATGTATTGCTTTTGGGGAGGGAGCATAGACACTGCTGCAAGTATAAAAGGAGCATTTGCTGCACCCACATGCTGACATAAACACCAGGGCCACTAGACACATGCACTCATGCACATCCCACTCCTATCTTGCTTTCCTCGCCCTCCTCCTTCTCCTGGTCTCGGGTGACATTTCTCCTAATCCTGGTCCACCATTTTCCAACTGCATGACACATATCCAATACACCTCCTCCTCTGACAACCACCGCAATCCACTCCGTTTAATTTCTATCCCCCTGCTTCCTCAAAGCAGCCCACCAATCTCATGCGCCCTTTGGAGTGCCCGCTCTATCTGTAACAAGCTCTGTGCATGACCTCTTCATCTCTCATGGCTCTAGCATACTCGCCATAACCCTAACCTGGCTTCAAAATTTTGACTCATCTTCTCCTGCTGCCCTCTCCCATGGTGGCCTCAATTGGACTCACTCCCCCAGACCCAACGGACAGAAAGGAGGTGGAGTTGGATTCCTTCTATCCCCACAAAGCACCTTCCAAGTCCATTCTATCCCTTCCTCTCCCTCTCTTCTTTCGAGATGCACTGTATTTGTCTGTTTTCTCCCATTTCTCTGAGGATTACAGAAACCGGGATCCTGGACCGGGATCGTGCTTTCTTGATGACTTGGCTACCCTACTTTCTCTCCTCTGAAATACCCACTATCATTCTTGGTGACTTCAACATTCCTGTCAATGTTAACAGCCCAACTACAGCTCAACTTCTCGACTTAACCTCATCTTTTTTTTTTTTTTTTTAACATAAAGTTTATTCATTTGTAAAAACAGACCAACATAGTATTAAACTTCATACAGAGACATCGTAGTCATAGAGTAAAAGAAAATTGTACATGTGTTCAAGCAACGAGATCAGAGTTACATACAATGACAAAGCCCAACTACAGCTCAACTTCTCGACTTAACCTCATCTTTTGACCTAACCCAATGGACGCATACTTCCACTCACTCCAATGGTAATACCCTTGACCTTGTATTCTCTCATCTCTGCAATCCTGGCAACCTCACCAACACCCCCTTTCCTCTCTCTGATCACAACCTCATTAGTTTCACTATATCCTTGCCTCCAACCAACCATCCCACCAAGTAGCAAACCATTACTTATAGGAACCTTCGCCACTTTAACCCTTCTCTTCTCTATTCTGCTACTGACCATCTATATGACATAATCTCTCCCCTGTCCTGACCTGGCCACCTCTGTCTACAACAGTTCACTCTCATCATCACTAGAGGCACTTGCTCCTCTAACCACACGCAGAATCAGGCCCCGACCGTTACAGCCCTGGCAAACTGACAACACTAGAAATCTCAAGAGACATTGCCGTGCTCTCGAACAACTGTGGCGTAAAACCAAATGCCTGCTGGAATTCACCATATATAAATTTGCCCTTCTAAAATACAATTCCTGCCTCCATGTTGCCAAACAAGCCTAATTTGTCTCTCTTTTTAATACCTTGTCATCCAGTCCCTGTCGGCTCTTCTCAACCTTTAACTCTCTGCTTCGTCCCGATCCCCCCCCACCCACTAACTTACTCACTGCCCAAGAGATTGCCAATCACATCAAGGACAAGATTGATGCATATGGTGAGGACACCTCCACTGTGCGTCCACCTTCCCCACCCAACATACCTTGCCTAACAGCACATTCAACACTCTCCACTTTTGAATTGGCTACTACTGAAGAGGTTACAAAACTTTTATCAGATGCCCACCTAACCAATTACGGTCACCCTCTTCTTCTATCCTATGTTCCTTCACTCACATCTTCAATCTCTCCTTCTCTAGTGGCACCTTCCCCTCCCCTCTAAAACATGCACAGATCAATCCCATACTTAAAAAGCCCTCACTGGACCCTACCAACCTGAACAACCTTAAAGTGGAGTTCCACCCAAAAAAAAAAAAAATTAACATTAATTTGCATGGAAAAAAAAAATAAAAAATTTTGAAAATTTTTTTTTTTTACTTACCTTTTTATGTCTGCTGCTATGTGGTCCCTCGAAATCTGCTTCCTTCAGAGCCTGGGCTCCTGACGTCACTTCCCTCAGCGCAGGAAGGGAGATCACCTCTCCCCCTCCCTCTAGGCAATCATCTGGAACATGTGACGGTTTCCAGATGATTGCTCGGCCAGTCGCGGCATGGCTCGCACATGCACAGTGGGTGTCCGGCTGTGCAGTTAAAATGCCGGCACCGCAAGCTGGACCCTGGGACAGGTAAGTGTCCGATTATTAAAAGTCAGCAGCTGCAGTATTTGTACAAATACTGCAGCTGCTGACTTTTAATTTCTTTTTTTTTAAGTGGAACTCCGCTTTAAGACCCATCTCATTGCTCCCATGCACCTCTAAGCTTCTAGAACGCCTAGTCTACAACCATCTTAGCTACTACATCAGTGAAAATAACCTTCTTGACCCCTTACAGTCTGGCTTTCGCTCGCAGCACTCCACTGAAACTGCCTTACTAAAACTCACTAATGATTTACTAACTGCTAAAACCAACAGCCAGTACTCCATACTGCTACTACTTGACCTCTCTGTGGCCTTTGATACTGTTGACCACTCGCTCCTTCTCAATAAACTACATTCCCTTGGCCTCAGAGATTCTGCTCTATCCTGGTTCTCTGGCTATCTATCACAGTGCTCCTTCAGTGTTACCTACAACTCTGTCTCCTCCTCTCCATTGCCCCTTTCTGTGGGGGTCCCCAAGGCTCTGTTCTTGGACCCCTTCTCTTCTATCTCTACACCTCCTCCTCCTCCCTTGATAACTGCCCACGGCTTCCAATACCACTTATACACCGATGACACCCAAATCTATCTGTCTACTCCTCACCTCACTCCTTCAGTCTCCTCTCGCATTACTAACTTACTAACTGACATCTCAGCATGGATGTCGTACCACTTCCTAAATCTCTCTAAAACTGAGTTACTAATATCCCCCCCACCCCGCCCGTGCCCCCCTCCATGACTTTTCTATTAAAATCAACAATGCAACTATCAGTCCCTCCCCTCTCGCCAGGGTACTCGGTGTAATCCTAGACTCTGACTTGTCATTTCAGCCTCAAGTCCAATTGTTGTCAAAATTTTGTAGACTTCCCCTCCGTAACATCTCTAAAATTCGCCCCTTTTTAACTAATGAAACCACCAAGCTCCTTATTCACTCCCTTGTTATCTCTCGCCTTGACTATTGCAACTTCCTTCTCATTGGCCTGCCTCTCCATAGGCTATCCCCTCTTCAGTCTGTCATGAATGCTGCTGCCATACTTATCCACCTTAAAAAACGCTCAGCGTCTGACAACCCTCTCCTCCAATCCCTACACTAGCTCCCAATCACCCAGCGAATTAAATTCAAAATACTAACCACAACTTACAAAGGCGTTCACAACTCTGCCCCGAGCTACATCACCAATCTTGTTTCCAAATATCACCCAAACCGTCCTCTCTGCTCTTCTCAAGACGTCCTACTCTCAAGCTCTCTCGTCTCCTCCTCCCATGCTCGTCTCCAGGATTTCTCCAGAGCCTCTTCCATCCTCTTGAACTCGCTACCTCAACCTGTCCAGCTATCCCCTACTCTTGCTACCTTCAGGCTATCCCTGAAAACTCATCTCTTCAGGGAAGCCTATCACATCTCCAACTAGTCTTTTACCACTTCCATCAGCTCATTCCCCACAGTTACAACCTATTGTACCACCCTATTAGATTGTAAGCGGCCCTCTTAATCCTCTTGTATTTTATTGTATTATAATTGTAGTGTCTCCCTTTTATATTGTAAAGCACTGCGTAAACTGTTGGTGCTATATAAATCCTGTATTATAATAATAATAATAAGGCAATGCACATGAGTTGCAACACAAGACAATGCATCAGGGGCGGCCCGTCCCTTAAGGGCGCACAGGCGCCACCCCCTGTATCCATGCCACCCCCCCCCCCCCATATGATTAATCATGCATAGCATGAATCTATCCATGGCCCCCGTGGCCACCCCCTATTCATGCATCCGGCCCCTTTCAGGATGCCAGGCACATGAATTACAGCGGCAATGGTGTTTTTTTGAAGCACCCGATTAGAGCTCTAATAGGCTTCAAAATAGGGTGGACGCGTGGCGAAGAGCATTGCACGCTTCGATGTGTGTGTGTGTATTTATATATGTGTGTGTGTTTTCATGTATGTATGCACATTTTATGTATGCACATTTAATCCTGACCCCCTATATGTGTACAATCAGAATTGATTTTTTTTCTTGCTTGTTTATAGTACCAGCAAAAAAATGCTGTTCCTCTGAAAAGCGATCCATGCTCAGATCGCATTTCAGAGGCATTTGACAGCCAGTAAAGAGGCAATATGTTTCCTCCTGACTGCCTGTTTTAACCCCTTAAATGCATCATCACTATGCTGCAACTGCATGCAATGCACACAGTTGCAGAGTGGTTGCAGTGCAGCCCCCTTCACCTAGGGGTATACTTCAAGGGTGCCCTGACTGCAAAAAGATTGAGAAACACTGGCATAGATGAAACGATCTCTCCATTTTCCTCCTGCAGCTGCTGAATGGAGGGAGAGGAGGAGAAGCGGGGGAAATGGAGAAATTGGTTCCTTTTATATGCAGCCACCCACTTGCAACCGAGCCCTGTTGTTCCGCCACCGGTCTCGGAGCAAAGGGTCCTGTCCGGGGGTCAGGGGTGCCCTTCATGGATTCTTGCATCGGGGGGCCTGAAGGTTCTAGTTACGCCACTGCATTGAGTTGCTGCCCATGTGATTGGCTGATTAGCAATTTGTGTTACCAAGCTATTGAACAGGTGTACCTAATAAAGTGGCCGGTGAGTGTATATACTTTCCTTGGTCCAAAAGGAACAAATATAATTATGTAAAAATTGCCATAACTAAACTTCAGTTTCAAGACAAACAGTTGATCGGATATTCAATCATATCAAACATATTTTGCTCTGAATAATCATTCAGTACTACAAAAGATTGATTTTGTCAGATTTGGTTGGATATTTGTTCCGCGAGGATAGTCGATCATTTCATTTCAATAAAAATGATTGTTCTTTGGGTTCAGTGCAATTAATTCTAAAGATACAGTCTTTTCATTGAAACAATCATTATATTGAATGAGGGTACCATTATGTGTATGGCCCTCTTTAGCTGGCCTGTTGATTAGGTGATTGATGAAATTCTTCCTATGCAGTCCCCTCCTGTAAGCACGTTCACAGTATGAGACTTACAGCACTGTGCACAACAGTGGAGCATTGACTGGCTCAGAGTGCTTTCCCTACACAAGAGATTACAGAAAATTAATAGAAAGTCTTTTTAATGTTTTTAGATGAACTGTATATGTGATAGAGGTCAATTTATGGTAATTATAATCTCTTTTGTGTATTATATAAAAAAAAAAAACACACACGTATGGTAGCAGCCATCATTTCTTATTACATATGCAGGTTCTGGACTGCTTTCAGTGCTACACAATGGTTGTTGTTTAATGTCCCTACTCACAATCATGCTTTTCCTGTCTATTTTGAACTGTAAGAAGACAATGGCTTTCCAAAGCCCTGTCTCTGTGCAGACTAATGTCGCGTACACACGATCGGACTTTTTTTGACGGATTTGGTCCAGGCAGACAATCCGACGAACTTTGCAGCTGAGGTCCGCTGGACTTTCAAGCGAACGGACTTGGCCACACACGATCACTCCAAAAGTCTGACGGATTCGAACGTGATGACGTAGAATAAGGAAGTTCATAGCCAGTAGCCAATAGCTGCCCTAGCGTCGGTTTTAGTCCGTCGGACTAGCACACAGACGACCGGATTTTTCGACCGGACTCCAGTCCGTCGGGAAGGATTTGAAGCCAGACTTATTTCTAGGTCCGGAATTTTGGGAAGAAAAAGTCCGCTGGAGCCCACACACAATCGAATTGTCCGACGGACTCTGGCCCGCCGGAAAGTCCGATCGTGTGTACGCGGCATAAGGCTTCTTTGACATGGGTGGTTGATCTGCGCTTGGTGCTGCTCAGGTGAAAACACCACCCGGCAATTTTTTTAATACAACATGCCAAGTTTGATAGGTGGCACCACCTGTCAAACTCTCCCACGTAATGTATGGGCCTGCTTCACAGCAGTCCTGTTTGGCAGTAAAAAAAGGCCAAAAAACAGACATTACTAGGGTGTTAAAAACACTGCTGCTAATGTGAAGGGAGCCTAACACTGACTGATGGAACAAAATAGAAACAGGGAGGGTGTAGCTAGGACTAAATTAAAGATTAAGTAAATTCCCCTTGTTTGTTTGTACCTATAGGTAACTATAATAAGGCTTACCTATAGGTACTGTAAATATCTACTAAACTTGCACAGAGGAGCTGGCAGTAATCTTTCTTTGACTTTACAACCACCGGAGGGGAAGACAGAAGGGGTACCACATCACATAAATAAACAAGTTGTGGTGGCTTTAACAGCTTGCCGCTTGCGCACCATTAAATGACAGCGGGGCGGTGCGGCTCTCATTCTGGGACGCTGTCATATGACGGCATCCCAGAACGGCTGCTGTCCCATGCCTGCGGGGGCGTGCAACGCCGCAATTATGGCCACGCAGTGTTGCTAGGACACGGCACGACCCCGATCTCTGTAAAGAGCCGCGTCCGCGGCTCTTTGACCATGTGATCGACTGTGTCCAATCACAGCCAGTCACATGTAAACAAGGAAGTGCCAGTAATCGGCTCTCTTCGCCTCACACTGACAGAGTGTGAGGAGAGGAGAGCCGATCAGCGGCATCTCCTCAAAGGGGGACATGTAGGAATGTAATCAGTGCCCTGATTACAATAGTGCAACATAGTGTCACCAATCAGTGCTCACCATAGCTGGCATTGGTGGGCCCACAAGTGCCACCAATCAGTGTCCATTAACAATGCCAGTCAGTGCTGGCAATCAGTGCCACCTATCAGTGCTGCCCATCAATGCCCATCACTGCTGTCAATCAATGCTCATCAGTAATGCCCATCAGTGCCACCCACCAATGCCCATCAGTACCGTCTATCCGTGCCGCCTATCAGTGCAAACCAGTGGCGCCTATTAGTGCCCACCAGTGCCACCTATTAGTGCCTATCAGTGCTCATCAGTGCCACATATCAGTGTCACCTATAAGTGCCCATAAGTGCTGGTGCAGGATGGATGCTGATGCTGGTCCTCTGGTTGAAGGAGCTGCAGGAGATGGTACAGCAGGCAGGGATCAGATGACCAGAGAGAGAGGCAGACACTGGAATAGCAGCAGCAGCAGGCCCTGTGCAAAGAGAGAGGCACACTCGGACGGCAGAGGTAGTCAGACAGGCCGGGTCACAGCGTAAGGCAAACAGGCATAGGCGGCAGGCAAAAGGATGGTCAATGACAGGCCGAGGTTCAGCAACAGGTAACACAGACCAGGGTCAGGCAAGCCGGGGTCAAGGAGCAGAAAAGTCAGCAGGGTCAAACAAGCCGGGTCGGGTTCCAAGGGATACAGGCAGATAACAGGGAATACTCAGGTCAGAGCTGCAGACAAACAGCACCGCAGGGCTGCAGCTGTGATCCCTAAAAAGGGACACTGGCGCCAAAACAGCGCTACTCGCGCACCCGCTATTAGTGCACGGGAGCGTGCCCGCAGCGCGCGCCGACGCGTGCGCTGATGCCTGGAGGGGTCAGGAATGGCCGCGCGCATGCGTGCACGCAATCTGGGCCACTCGGGGCGGCCAGGACCCTGACATTGGCAATACGCTGCTGCTTGGGGAACATGAATGCCAATTTGTCTACCAGTGTTCCTCCCTCTATCTAGGCTCATGTTCCTGTCATCCTCAACCTCAGAACCAACATCTGAATCCAGTAATGGCTGGGCATCATCAAGGAGCAAGTCGCTGATGCTGTGGTCAAATAACTCAGCTGACTCCTCAATGGCTGATGTTGGGGCTATGGCAGGAATAGATGTGGACAAGGAGGCAGGTTTATCCATTCTGGCAACTGCAGGGGACTGCACACTTATCTCTGCTTGCATGACAGAGGATGAGGAGGATGAGGAGGATGAGGACGGTTTAATAAGCTAGTCCACCCCCTCCTCTGCATGCTGTGGCTGTATTGCACGGGCAAACTCACTAAACAGAGGAAATGATGCCCTGCCTGAGGACTGACCACCACATCCACTTTTGCCTGTGGACACATTTGTTTGTTGGCCCCCTTGCAGTGCCAAGGGAACGTCTGCCTCTCCTTGTTGTCCTCCTAGACATTTTTGGGAGGGAGAGGGTGGTGCTTATAAGCAAATGTAAAGAAGAAGTTGAAATCTGTACGTAGATGCCCTTAATGCAATGTAAGGAGGTGTTTGGTGCACTTTAATTTGAGTACTCACACTACACAGACACACTCCACGGATACACTATAATATACTGCAATATAATGCGCCCAAACATACAGTGACACACAGAACTATATGGCGTTAAACTGGCAGTAATGCACACAGAACTATATTTCGTTAAACTGGCAGTAACGCACACAGAACTATATGGCGTTAAACTGGCAGTAACACACACAGAATTATATGGCGTTAAACTGTCAGTAGCGCACGCAAAACTATATGGCGTTAAACTTGCCGTAACGCGCACAAAACAATATGGCGTTAAACTGGCAGTAATGCACACAGAACTATATGGCGTTAAATTGGCAGTAACGCACACAGAACTATATGCCGTTAAACTGGCAGTAACCCACACAAAAGTAAATGTCATTAAACTGGCTGTAACGCAATCAAATAGACAATGTTCAACTGTCACTACACTGACACTATCTGAACTGTCCCTACTTTTTCCTCACAGTGATTCCTCTCAAACTTCAGGTATTGCACATTCCTTACAACAAGAATACCATGAAAATTGAAATCTGTATGTAGATGCACTTTAATCAATGTAAGGAGGTGTTTGGTGCACTTTAATTTGAGTACTCACACTACACAGACACACTCCACGGATACACTATAATATACTGCAATATAATGCACCCAAACATACAGTGACACACAGAACTATATGGCGTTAAACTGGCAGTAACGCACACAGAACTATATGTCGTTAAACTAGCAGTAACGCACACAGAACTATATGGATTTAAACTGGCAGTAACACACACAGAATTATATGGCATTAAACTGGCAGTAACGCACGCAAAACTATATGGCGTTAAACTGGCAGTAACACACACAAAACAATATGGCGTTAAACTTGCAGTACCGCACACAGAACTATATGGCGTTAAACTGGCAGTAACACACACAGAGTTATATGGCGTTAAACTGTCAGTAACGCACGCAAAACTATATGGCGTTAAACTGGCAGTAACGCGCACAAAACAATATGGCGTTAAACTTGCAGTACCGCACACAGAACTATATGGCGTTAAACTGGCAGTAACACACACAGAATTATATGGCGTTAAACTGTCAGTAACGCACGCAAAACTATATGGCGTTAAACTGGCAGTAACGCGCACAAAACAATATGGCGTTAAACTGGCAGTAACGCACACAGAACTATATGCCGTTAAACTGGCAGTAACCCACACAAAAGTAAATGTCATTAAACTGGCTGTAACGCAATCAAATAGACAGTGTTCAACTGTCACTACACTGACACTATCTGAACTGTCCCTACTTTTTCCTCACAGTGATTCCTCTCAAACTTCAGGTATTGCACATTCCTTACAACAAGAATACCATTTTCAAGATGCCACCAAAAACCCCAGAAAACCAACAAATAGGCAAAGCCATAAATGTAGTCACTTTCCAACTTACAATAGGTAAACATAGGCTTCCTAATTAATTATTACACTTTTGCCCCACTAAGTATCTCGAGCTATTCGAGTTTGATGTAAGAGTTGTTCCAGTTTGAGAGACAGTTAAAACTTAAAGTGGGATTCCACCCTAAAGTGGAACTTCCGCTTTTCGGAACCCTCCCCCCCCTCTGGTGTCACATTTGGCACCTTTCAGGGGGGAGGGGGGTGCAGATGCCTGTCTAAGACAGGTATCTGCACCCACTTCCGGGCATAAACTCCCACGGGAGTTTACGTCACTTCCTGTCCTGACGCGCTGTCTGCCGGGACACACACGTGTCCCAGGAGACAGCGCAGATGATTCTCATTGTGCCGCGCGACTCGCGCATGCGCAGTAGGGAACCGGGAAGTGAAGCCGCAAAGGCGACACTTCCTGATTCCCTCACCGAGAATGGCGCCGGCAACAGCAGAGAGCCGAGCGATTGATCGGCCTCTGCTGCCGACATTGCTGGAACTGGGAGACAGGTAAGTGTCCATTTATTAAAAGTCAGCAGCTGCAGTATTTGTAGCTGCTGGCTTTTAAAAAAAAATTTGCAGGTACGATTCCTCTTTAAGCCTTTTTCTTCATTTCACAACTCTGCAAGATCAATGACTGCACAAGTCAAACTGAAAAGCACTTTTATTCCTTCAGGTAATTTTGCTTCAATTGAAACTTTATTAAACCATAAAAAGAGATATCATACAATTTGCCAGCCAGAATATAACTTATTCTAATCTTGGTAATGAATAAAGAGCTGCAATTACACCCCTTAAAGAAGATAAGGGAATACTCTATAAAATGGTGTGCCAAGGCATGTTCATTTTCTTGGTGACACCCAGATATAACATCCGATTCAAACTGATCTTTTAGTAGGCATACATAAAAACGTACAAAAACATATTGGTACTGTGAATAATTGGGTCACATAAGACATAGCTAAATATATTCATGTGGATTACCCTGTCTTTCCAGTAATTCACACAACCTTTGCCTGAATTTCTGGATTTTCATCTTCAACCCAGTTTTGTCACTTTCCTCGTATTTGAGAGACACAGGCTACTTTCTATCAAGGTTGCAAAAAAATACAGCTCACTCCAGATTTCATTTTGGCAATTATAGTAATTTTATTGTACAAGATGAAGATGGGATAATGACGGTTAGACATTTCCTCACATGCCACTCCCCAACAGTCCCAATAGAATTAATCCTACAGGTACTCAAACTTGAGCTTGTTTGCTAAATTATTCATTGGATTGCTTGAAGAGGAATTTGTCTACTCATCTACTAGGTACTGGGACCAGTATATAGATGACATTTTTTTTTTTTTTTTTTTTTATATAATTCTGCTTTATAAATTTATCAACAGAAGGTACAAAAAATAATCAGCATAGGTCCATTAATGGTGCATACATCTACATTTAGTGCAAGTCTGAGCAGGAGTAAGCCAAAAAACGTGTTTAGTGAAATCCTGAGTTAAAGCTTAACTTAACCGTATCTAAGCACCACAAATCGAAAACACAATTTAATTCATTTTTATGAAAAATCACTTTGAAAAACACCCCCCTAGTATTTCTAGCCATGGCCATTTTGAGTAAGGACGTGATTAATGTAGCATTTTCTTTCTGGAATCCATCTGCTCTTAGATCAAGCTTGCAGGCAGGAGAGTGTGCTTAGATAAGAAAACACTTTTTTTTTTTTTTCTCCAGATGAAATAAAAAAAATTCAGATGAAGACTCCTGGTATGTATCACATCATTTTGGCCTATGCCAGAAAACAGGAAGCAACTGAAGACATGTAACCAAAGTTTAAAACAAGTGAATATAATATACCTGCCGATCTATGTACTAATGTTAACAGCATAAGGATTGAAAATAGTGAATGCTTATTGAGAGAGATCCTCTTTAATGCAAAGGCAAACCTACATGTGAGTGATGATCCACCATTCGAGCAAGAACTTACTGAGTATAGAGAGAAATGGTACCTGATAAAAAAAATCTAGGGTGGAACCCTAGAGATTCAAGAAACTCTGCTTGAGAATGACTTCTCTAAAACCACTGATAGGAACACAGTTCTTCATTTTTTAATTGCACATCCCAATCATCTCTCTGGAAATCCCCCCTAGGTCTGGTTTGTTTGCGTCTTAAGAATTTGTTTTAACCCCATAGACAGTACAGACAGAATCAATGAAAAATACAGTAAGTTCTTCAGGTGATGTCCCCCATTGATTCTAAAAAAAGGCATTATCACTGGCCCTTAAAAGGGTTGACATTCCTGTACAAAGCATTAAACACTAGACATGTGCACACTGAAATATTTTGTTTCGGAATTTCGTTTTCGTCTGAAAAATTAATTTATTTAGTTACTCTCGAAATTTGTTTTTATTTATTTAGTTTCGTAAAAAAAATGCATTAGTCCGAAAATCTACAATAATTAAGGTCGAATCTGTCATTGAAGGCTTATGGTGTCTGTTGAATGTTCAAAGAAGATTCAACGGAGCAGCTAAACTGTACAACGCCGCAATTGTACATTTCCGGTCGAATGTTCCACCTACAAGCTATAGTAGAATTCTAATGTTGTATGACACTAGTAATAATTATATTTATTAATTATTAATACTAGTCAACCAACATTAGAATTCTTCTATAGCCTATGGGCAGAGCATTTGACCATAAACGTCCATTAGCGGCGACTGCTTCATCGAATCTTCATGTCGAATCTTTTCTCTCTATGTCAAATAGTCTTGGACTAATAGAGTTAGGTTAGGCACATTCAACCTTTTTTGCTATTGTCTCTATAATGTCGAATATTTTCTCTCTATGTAGAATAATCTAAGGTTAGGCACATTCGACCACAGGTTCGATGGACACAGATCGCTATTGTCAGCGTCATGTCGAATCTCCTATCTATATCGAACTGTTGCAACAAAAACGAAAATAAAGCATTTGTTTATGTTGGATCTTTCGGTTTTCGGATTCTGCACGTTCGTTATCGTTTGTTAAAACGATAACGAAAATACCCGAAATTCGGACGAAAATGCATTCGGACAAAAACAAATGCACATGTCTATTAAACACAACTGGGTTCCTTTTGTTCAAACACACAATTTTGTGTCTGAATGCATCAAAAGATAAAGAACAGACATGAATACATCATGGCAGGCAAAGAGGAACTATGTACAGAAATAAAGAAACCTCCTTTACATAGTTACAGGAGATGTACAATTTGAGGGATCTTCTGCTTAGGGCAGATCCCAGAGATAAAAAGTAGAAAATATTTTTTAGAATTCCAGATAAAAAAAAGCTTGTCAAAAGTGCCCATGAATTGTAACATTTTTAATGCTTTAATCTGGGGGTCATTTTTTTTATCATCCGCACACAGGACATGATTAGTTCAATTGCAATATTTTTTGTATATCTATTGAAATTGATATAAAATGTGGTATTGGTAAAACTCCAGGAATGTTTAAATATAGATTTCAGAAGCATAGGAGCAATATTTGCAAGGTTCTTGGGCTTCACTGTCTGCAGAAACCGATTAACAGAGATAAGCTTGTGGCTGTACATGTTGCTGAAAAACAAAATCAAATCCACAAATTACATGGCATGATCATTGATCATATTCCCACATCTAACTGTGGCAGTGACAGGGATAGACTACTTGTAAAGAGAAAATCCTTTTGGATACTCAATCTGCATACGATGAAGCCTGGGGTCCAAACATAAATCTGTTTTTTAGCATGCTTATTACCAGTAGACTAATTTAATGTTTTCTCATACATTATATTTTGTGTATTTTATTACGTTATGGGGTTAATTTACTAAAATTGGAGAGTGCAAAATCTCGTGAACCTCTGCTTCAAGTTTTTTTTGTCAAAGCTTAATTGAGCAAGCTGACGTTAGAAGCTGATTGGCTGTCATGCACGGCTGCACCAGATTTTGCACTCTCCAGTTTTAGTATATCAACCTTTATGAATATCTTTTGATTATTTTTTGATTATGATTTTTTTGTTATCTTTTTTTTGTGACTTCATGTACATTTTTTATTTGTTTGGTGTTACTTTCATGTGTTCTTAGTATTTTTTTAATGGTTCTAGTTTGTTGTTGCCCTGTAATTATTGCCCATGTTTCTTCAGATTATGTGTATTGGTAGTCTCTTATGACATTATTTTCACATGCAGCACAGTCATTTTGGACAGCTGATGGTCCTTCTGTTACCTTGTGATGGTTTTCTACTTCCATTGGATGGTAGAGTTGCCACCTCATCCCTTTAAAACCCGAACACATATTAATTACACAGGTTCCGTGGCTAATTAAGATGGTAATTAAACTCACTTAGTGCCCTACCTGCATTCAATTAGCCTCAGACCCTGTGTAATTCATATGTGTTTGGGTTTAAAGGGATGAGGTGGCAACTCTATTGGTCAGGAGAGGACATGACATTGATACATGTGCAGCAAGCCACTTCTAGTTGGGCTGGACATACTTCAGTTTGGCAGGCACTCATGCTGGAGCATTGATTCCAGATGGTGGTGTGCACTCTGCTCTCCATCCTGACACATAGGCTTGTTAACACAAGATTTTTTTTGTATCCTATATTCCACTGGCACGTGTACTTTTTTAACCTGACAGATACATTGGGCAAAATTATTGGGAGTGATCCCCTATGGATCTCATTGGATGGCAATTGGACACATGGGGGTTGATATACTAAAACTGGAATGTTGAAAATCTGATGCAGCTGTGCATGGTAGCCAATCAGCTTCTAACTTCAGCTTGTTCAATTAAGCTTTGCCAAAAAAAATGGAAGCTGATTGGTTCCTATGTAGAGCTGCACCAGATTTTGCACTCTCCAGTTTTCTTGAATTAACCCGTGTGTCTATATAATGTATATGGTTCACATTGATTGTCTTACATGTTACATGTTGTCTGCCACTCTGATAAAGGGGACCATCATGTCTCTGAAATGATTGCTGACATGGGACTTTATTAAAACTTTTGCATGTGATCTCAGCATGCTTTCTTTTGCAATACATAGGAATTTAATGCAGAATTTTCACGCAGAATTACTAAAAAGACCACTTAACCCCCTTCCTGACCAGAACACTTTTTGCATTTTGGCACTGCGTCACTTTAACGGACAATTGCGTTTTCATGCGACGTTGCACGCAAACAAAATTGACGTTCTTTTTTTCCCACAAATAGAGCTTTCTTTTGGTGGTATTTGTTCACCTTTGCGGTTTTCATTTTTTGTGCTAGAAACCAAAAAAGAGCGACAATTTTGAAAAAAAACTTTTTACTTTTTGCTATAATAAATATCCTCCAAAAATATATAAAACATTTTTTTTCCTTACTTTAGGCCGATAAGTATTCTTCTACATATTTTTGGTAAAAAAAACAAAAACAAACGTTTATTGATTGGTTTGCACAAAATATATAGCGTCTACAAAAGGGGATCGTTTTATGGCATTTTCAGTATTATTTATTTTTTATTAGTAATGGCGGTGATCTGCGTTTTGTTTCGTTTTGTTTCGTGACTGCGACATTATGGCGGACACATCGGACACTTTTGACACTATTTTGGGACCATTGTAATTTCTAGAGCGATCAGTGCTATAAAAATGCACTGATTACTGTGTAAATGACAGGGGCAGCGAAGGGGTTAAACACTAGGGGGCGATCAAAGGGTTAAGTGTGTCCTAGGGAGTGATTCTAACTGTGGGGGGGGGTGAGCTACTACTCACATGACAGCGATCACTGCTCCCAATGACAGGAAGCAGTGATCTCTGTCTTGTCACTAGGCAGAATCTTAAAGGGGACGTAGCTGTACGCCCATTTGCCCAACCGTGCCATTGTGCCGACGTATATCGTCGCGTGCTGGTCGGCAAGGGGTTAAACCACATTCATATAATTTTCTTAAATACTGGATAAAATTATACTTTTTTATATACATGTTCACATATGATGTGTGGAGGTTTTATGAGGGTTAGATAATTCTATTATTGATTATTACATATGTTTCAGCAAATGTCCAACATCACCATTAGACAGTGTTTTAAAATACTGTTTCTGGTCTGCATTTTTCAAGTTCTTAAAGGATTCCTCTGGGTGATCAGTGTACATTTTAGGAATTTTAACATACTTCATTGGAGAGCCCTATCTTTGTCTGCTCTGATAAAATAACTGCTTGTTCCACTATGTCCTTTGTATATGGATTCTGATTGGAAGGGTTCTGTTCTTTATAATCAGCTGGTGCATTTTTGTGTTTTAATGAGGAAAGCAGCAGTGTCTGCATCCCTTTGGGTGTATTTAACCCTTGAAGAGTTTCTCACCCAAACTTAAATTCCTGTTGCAGGGTTTGCCTAAAATCTGACTTGTATCTTAGTGCAGACTTCTGGGAAAATCAGTGAGCCAATCACATAAGCAGGAAATGACACAAGTGCGTATAGAATGTCTCCAGGTTTCCATATTGCAGTAAATTTTACAGAAAATGACAGCAGCTGCAGATTGAAAAAGAAAGGTAATTTCTGATTAAATTACACTATGACTAGCGCAGCAAATGTATATTACCTAATTATAAAACCGACACGTCCTACCGCCATAAGGGCGATCCAATCGGTTTGATTTTTAGCTATTTTTATTTTTTTGTTTTTTTTATACCTGTTTTTACTATAAGTTCCCCTTTTTTAAATAAATACTACACCATGAGGCGCTTTTTGTAAAATCCGATCATTCTGAACGTGGTGACGTTCGTTGCGTACAACGGAACTACGTAGAGGCTAGTAGCCAATAGCTTTGGTCTCATAATTTGATCTGAGCATGCGTGGCACTTTGATTTTGTTGTCGGAAAATTTGAGAGCAGGATCTCAATTTTTTTCTGTTGGAAATTCGGACGGAAAAAGTCAGATGGAGCCCACACACGGTCGGATTTTCCGACAACATGGTCCGATCGGACATTTTCCGCCGGAATTTCCGACCATGTGTACGGGGCATTACAGTGACAGAGCCACCCTCTGTCACAGTAGATAAAACCCTAAGACCCCTTTCACACTGCACCGCCTAGGGCTTCAGCGGTAAAGCAGCGCTATTTTTAGCACCACTTTACCGTTGTTTTAGCGGCGCTATTCGGCCGCTAGCGGGGCAGTTTTAACCCCCCCGCTAGCAGCCGAAAAGGGGTTGACTCCGCCGGAGCAGTGTTTTGCCGGTGGTATCGCAGCGCTGCCCCATTGATGTCAATGGGGAGCAGCGGTGGAGGAGCGCTGAGCTCACCGCTCCTTCACCACTCCAAAGAAGCTGCTGGCAGGACTTTTTCTGATGCCCTGCCAGCGCACCGCTCCTCGGGCTTTCACACTGGAGTGCATGGAGCAGCTGTTTTAGGGCATTTTGCAGGTGCTATTTTTAAGACTATAGTGCCTGCAAAACACCCTCAGTGTTAAGACCCCTTTCACACTTTGCCGCCTAGGGCGTCAGCGGTAAAGCGTCTCTATTTTTAGCATAGTTTTAGCGGAGCTATTCGGCCGCTATTTGACCTCCCACTAGCGGCCCAAAAGGGGTTAAATCCGGCCTGAAAAACGCTGCTGCCCCATTGATTTCAATGGGGAGGAGCGGTGGAGGAGCAGCGAGTTCACCGCTCCAAATAATCTGCTGGCAGGACTTTTTCTGACGCCCTGCCAGCGCACCGCTCCAGTGTGAAAACCCTTGGGCTTTCACACTGGAGTGCATGGAGCAACTGTTTTAGGGCGTTATGCAGGTGCTATTTTTAACGCTATAGCGCCTGCAAAACGCCCTCAGTGCGAAAGGGGTCTTAGACTGGGGCGTCAGCAGTAAAGCTTTTTCTGACGCCTTGCCAGCGCACCGCTCCAGTGGAAAAGCCCTCGGGCTTTCCCACTGGAGTTAATGGAGCAGCTGTTTTAGGGCAGTTTGCAGGCGCTATTTTTAACACTATAGCCTTGTAGACGCCATAACTTTTGCGCAAACCAATCAATATACGCTTATTGAGATTTTTTTAACAAAAATATGTAGAAATATACATATCGGCCTAAACTGAGGAAAAAAATTTTTTTTTCTATATATTTTTGGGGGATATTTATTATAGCAAAAAGTTAAATATATTGCATTTTTTTCAAAATTTACGCTCTTTTTTTGTTTATAGCGCAAAAAATAAATACCGCAGAGGTGAACAAATGCCACCAAAAGAAAGCTCTATTTGTGGGAAAAAAGGATGTCAATTTTGTTTGCGTGCAACATCGCACGAAAGCGCAATTGTCAGGTTAAGCGGCGCAGTGCCGAATCACAAAATGTGTTCTGGTAAGGAAGGGGGTTAAGCGGTATTTTTAGTAATTCTGCATGAAATTCCTATGTATTGCAAAAGAAAGCATGCTGAGATCACATGCAAAAGTTTTAATAAAGTCCCATGTCAGCAATCATTTCAGAGACATGGTGGTCCCCTTTATCAGAGTGGCAGACAACATGTAACATGTAAGACAATCAATGTGATCCATATTTATTATATAGACACACGGATTGATTCAAGAAAACTGGAGAGTGCAAAATCTGGTGCAGCTCTACATAGGAACCAATCAACTTCCAGTTTTTCTTTTGGCAAAGCTTAATTGAATAAGCTGAAGTTAGAAGCTGATTGGCTACCATGCACAGCTGCATCAGATTTTGCACGCTCCAGTTTTAGTATATCAACCCCCATGTGTCCAATTGCCATCCAATGAGATCCATAGGGGATCACTCCCAATAATTTTGCCCAATGTATCTGTCAGGTTAAAAAAGTACACGTGCCAGTGGAATATAGGATACAAAAAAAATCTTGTGTTAACAAGCCTATGTGTCAGGATGGAGAGCACTACCATCTGGAATTAATGCTCCAGCATGAGTGCCTGCCAAACTGAAGTGCATCCAGCCCAACTAGAAGTGGCTTGCTGCACATGCATCAATGTCATGTCCTCTCCTGACCATCCAATAGAAGTAGAAAACCATCACAAGGGAACAGAAGGACCATCAGCTGTCCAAAATGACTGTGCTGCATGTGAAAACAATGTCATAAGAGACCACATGGGCAATAATTACAGGGCAACAACAAACTAGAACCATTAAAAAAAATACTAAGAACACATGAAAGTAACACCAAACAAATAAAACATTTAGATGAAGTCACAGAAAAAAATATAATAAAAAAATGTTAATCAAAATATAATCAAAAGATATTCATAAAGGTTGATATACTAAAACTGAAGAGTGCAAAATCTGGTGCAGCAGTGCATGGTAGCCAATCAGCTTCTAACTTCAGTTCGCTTAATTAAGCTTTGACAAAGATGATTGGATTCTAATAGACTTGTGCACAACGGAAAATTTTGTTTGATTTCGGTTCGTTGTCATTCGTAAAAAAAAATACATCATTTCGTTCTGTTCTATTCGTTATTAAGGATGAGCTCAGGCGTGTTCGAATGGTCCACGTGCAGAGCCCGCCAGGAAGTCGGTGCAGCGATGCGCTAATCACAGGCAGTGAGACATTGCCCGATCTCTGCAGCCGCACATCGGGGCAATGTCTCGCTGCTTGTGATTAGCGCATCGCTGCGCCGACTTCCTGGCGGCTCTGCACGTGGACCATTCGAACACGCCTGAGCTCATCCTTTTTCGTTATGTTACGTTAATACGTTTTCGGATAATTTTTTATTTCTGTAGAGTGTCGATATTCGTTATACTGAATCTCGAATCATGTTGAATTCATTATATGCGCTATAATTTCGTTTGTATTCGTTGAAATTCGATATTTTACGAATGTATATATATTCATGATAATGAGTCGTAGTTTGGAAAGTTGTTTGTTTATTGAATCTTTTAACACACACAATGACAATATCTCTTCTCCTCTGCTCAAATACAATACAATGCACTTTGCCAGTAATCCAACCTCCAGCACAAAATTAATCAGCTGATTGGACTGTAAGATTTACTTTGAGTTGACCTTTTGTTTCATTAGATCTTTAACGAATTACCGAATCATGTCGAATTCATTCTTTATATCCACTATAATTTCTTTGGTATTAGTTGAAATTTGTTTATTTTTTATTCTAACATTCGAATGCATCCGAAAGATGCAAAATTCAGCCGAATTTCGATTCGTTATGAAACTAATTGCACAAGCCTAGATTCTATGCAGAGCTGCACAAACTTTTGCACTCTCCAGATTTAGTAAATCAACCCCATAGTGTCATACACAATTGCAATTTTTTTAACAGTAAAATTGTATCCATTGGAAGCCCATGTGACAATACAGGAGCAAGGTCAGATGACAGGGACCGAGTGTTGTCACCTGCTAACAGGACTTTCATAGCAGAAATACCAGGTATTATTTGTATAACAAAATATTGAAATATATTAATAAAATGCATACACTATATTGTCCAAAGTATTGGGCAGTCTCTGCTCTAATTCATCCCAAAGGTGTTTTATTGGGTTGAGGTCAGGACTCTGTGCAGACCAGTCAAGTTCCTCCACCTCAAACTCGCTCATCCATGTCTTTATGGACCTTGCTTTGTGCACTGGTGCGCAGTCATGTTGGAACAGAAAGGGGTCATCCCCAAACTGTTCCCACAAAGTTGGGAGCATGAAATTGTCCAAAATGTCTTGGTTGGCTGACGCCTTAAGAGCCCTCTTCACCAAATGATTTGGACCAGTGCACAAAGCAAGGTCCATAAAGACATGGATGAGTGAGTTTGAGGTGGAGGAACTTGACTGGCCTCCACAGAGTCCTGACCTCAACCCGATAGAACACCTTTGGGATTAAAAAAGAGCAGAGACTGTGAGCCAGGCCTTCTCATCCCAAAATCAGTGCCTGACTTCACAAATGCGCTTCTGGACACACTCCTAAACCTTGTGGACAGCCTTTCCAGAAGAGTTGAAGCTGTTATAGCTGCAAAGGGTGGGCCAACTCAATATTGAACCCTACAGACTAAGACTGGGATGTCATTAAAGTTCATGCACGTGTAAAGGCGTCCCAATACTTTTGTCAATCTAGTATATATTTAAACAACAGTGCAACGATCTTGGTAGCACGTCAGTTTGGTGCAAAGCTCCCACAAATGGGCACTGACTGGCACCTTTATGTACCAATAAAAAACAGTGATGCCCAGCCATCAGTGTCATCAGTGCCACCCATCAGTGTCCAGCAGTGCCACCTATCAGTGCCCATCAGTGCCCACCTATCAGTGCCCATCCATGCCACCTATCTGTGCCACCCATAAGTGCCCATCAGTGCCACCCATAAGTGCCCATCAGTGCCGCCTATGAGTGCCCATCAGTGCTGCATACCAGTGCCACCTATCAGTGCCCATCTGTGCCACCTATCAGTACCCATCAGTGCCGCCTATCAGTGCCCATCATCAGTGAACGTCAGTGCCACCTCATCAGTACCACCTCATTGGTGCCACCTCTTTGGTGCCCACCAGTGCCGTCTTATCAGTGCCCGTCAGTGCAACCATATCAGTGCCCGTCATTGAAGAAGAAAAACGTACTTATTTACAAATAATTTTAACAGAAACAAAGAAAAACTATTTTTTTTTCAAAATTTTCTGTCTTTTTTTATTTGTTGCGCAAAAAAAAAAATCGCAGAGGTGATCAAATACCACCAAAAGAAAGCTCTATTTGTGTGAACAAAATGATAAAAATTCTGTTTGGGTACAGTGTTTTATGACCGCGCAATTGTCATTCAAAGTGCGACAGCGCTGAAAGCTGAAAATTGGTCTGGGCAGGAAGGTGTCTAAGTGCCTGGTATTGAAGTGGTTAAGGGGGTGTGACAGGGGGCGTGTCCTATGCCTACATACATTTGTTAGTAGGTGTCCCTCATTCCCATCTCAAAATGTTGGGAGGTATGTCTATATTCCAAATAATATGTACATAGTATAGGGGCTTGCATGCAAAAAGAATGACTGTGCCTGCTACTTTGAAATCGCAGTCAGTGATGGAGGCAAGAGACATGCATGTTGTCCACTAAACAGCAAGCATGTCACTTATAAGGTAAATGTGACGTGATCACAGCTTGTGCTGTCAGCGCACTGGTCTTGTTCCTTTTCAATATTCCTCCTCCGTTCAACAGGTTTGCTTTATAAAAATTTATCCAAAGAAAAAAAAGAAAAGTATATATCTATTCAAAGTGCTTTTTTTTATTATTATTGTTATTCATTGGCTGCAATTTTCTCTTAGATGTATTTTTTCTCTTATGCCTCGTACACACGTACGGACTTTTGCCGGCGGACCTAAGTCCAGCGGACAATCCGCTGGACTTTCCGGCTAGGTCCGCTGGACTTTCCGAGGGTGTGGACTTGCCCACACACGCACGGACTTGTCCAGCGGATAATCCGCCGGCCAAAAGTCCGCGGGACTTTTGAAAATGAACGGACTTGCCCACACACGGAGCAGTCCGTTCATTTCGAACGTAACTTCAGGTTACGTAGCTAGCGTAGGCAGTAAATGCCGCCGCGCTAGCTCCGCAAGCTGGCATGGATTTAAAGGGAATCCCCACGCCGAAAAAACGGCGTGGGGGTTCCCCCCAAATCCATGTCAGACCCTCATCCGAGCACGCAGCCTGGCAGGCCAGGAAAGGGGTGGGGACGAACGAGCGCCCCCCCCCCTCCTGAGCCGTACCAGGCCGCGTGCCCTCAACATGGGGGGTGCCCTGGGGAAAGGGGGGCCGTGCGGCCCCCCCACCCCAAAGCACCATGTCCCCCTGTTGATGAGGACAAGGGCCTCTTCCCCGACAACCCTGGCCGTTGGTTGTCGGGGTCTGCGGGCGGGGGCTTATCGGAATCTGGGAACCCCCTTTAATAAGGGGGCCCCCAGATCCCGGCCCCCCACCCTATGTGAATGAGTATGGGGTACGATGTACCCCTACCCATTCACCTAAGGTGTAAAATGTAAAGTAAAAAAAAACACCCCACACTTTTGAAAAAATAGTTTATTGCACTGCTCCGGGGGTCTTCTTCCGTCTTGGGGGTCTTCTCGCCGGACTCCCCCGCCATTTACCAAGCTCTTTTACCGAGCGAGGGAGTCCGGCTACCTTCTTCGTCGTCGCCGCCGTCTGGGGGTCTCGATCCGCCTTCGGGGGTCTTCTTCCGTCTTGGGGGTCTTCTCGCCGGACTCCTCCCCTCTCTTCTGCTCTTTTACCTAGCTCTTTCACGAGGGGAGGTGTCCGGCTACCTTCTTCGTCGTCGCCGCCGTCGTCTGGGGGTCTCGATCCGCCTTCGGGGGTCTTCCGGGGGTCTCTTCTGTTCTTGCGGCGGTCGTCGTCTTCCGCGCCGCCGGCGCCTTGTCCTTCTTCTTGTCCTTCTTGTTCTTCTTGTTCTTCTTCTTCTTCCGATGTTGACCCGACGCTCTCTCTGCCCGGAATGCCTGTGCCGCTCTGAGCTCGGACTTATATAGGGACAAGGGGACAGGATCACATGCACATGTCACATGGTGACCCCGCCCCCTTGTGTTGTCACAGTCCCGGAGGATGCTGGGACTGTGACATCGCAAGGGGGCGGGGTCACCATGTGACATGAACATGTGACCCTGTCCCCCATGCCCCTATATAAGTCCGAGCTCAGAGCGGCACAGGCATTCCGGGCAGAGAGAGCGTCGGGTCAACATCGGAAGAAGAAGAAGAACAAGAAGAACAAGAAGGACAAGAAGAAGGACAAGGCGCCGGCGGCGCGGAAGACGACGACCGCCGCAAGAACAGAAGAGACCCCCGGAAGACCCCCGAAGGCGGATCGAGACCCCCAGACGACGGCGGCGACGACGAAGAAGGTAGCCGGACACCTCCCCTCGTGAAAGAGCTAGGTAAAAGAGCAGAAGAGAGGGGAGGAGTCCGGCGAGAAGACCCCCAAGACGGAAGAAGACCCCCGAAGGCGGATCGAGACCCCCAGACGGCGGCGACGACGAAGAAGGTAGCCGGACTCCCCTCGCTCGGTAAAAGAGCTTGGTAAATGGCGGGGGAGTCCGGCGAGAAGACCCCCAAGACGGAAGAAGACCCCCGGAGCAGTGCAATAAACTATTTTTTCAAAAGTGTGGGTGTTTTTTTTTACTTTACATTTTACACCTTAGGTGAATGGGTAGGGGTACATCGTACCCCATACTCATTCACATAGGGTGGGGGGCCGGGATCTGGGGGCCCCCTTATTAAAGGGGGTTCCCAGATTCCGATAAGCCCCCGCCCGCAGACCCCGACAACCAACGGCCAGGTTGTCGGGAAGAGGCCCTTGTCCTCATCAACATGGGGACAAGGTGCTTTGGGGTGGGGGGGCCGCACGGCCCCCCTTTCCCCAGGGCACCCCCCATGTTGAGGGCACGCGGCCTGGTACGGCTCAGGAGGGGGGGGGGCGCTCGTTCGTCCCCACCCCTTTCCTGGCCTGCCAGGCTGCGTGCTCGGATGAGGGTCTGACATGGATTTGGGGGGAACCCCCACGCCGTTTTTTCGGCGTGGGGATTCCCTTTAAATCCATGCCAGGTCACGGAGCTAGCGCGGCGGCAGTAACTGCCTACGCTAGCTACGTAACCTGAAGTCACGTGCTAAATGAACGGACTTGCCGATGAGCGGCAAGTCCGTTCATTTCAAAAGTCCCGCGGACTTGCCCACTAACGGCGGGATTGTCCGCTGGACTTCCAAGTCCAGCGGATAATTTGAGAACAAAACCTGAAACTTTAGTCCGCCGTACTTTGGCGCCAAAAAGTCCGCCGGCGCCCACACACGAGGGGATTATCCTCTGGACTTCAGTCCAGAGGATAATCCCGCGGGATTGTCCCTTCGTGTGTACGCGGCCTTAGATGAACACTCCAGTCAAACGTAAAAATTTGGCATTTAAATTGTCTCAGGGGAAAACAGCGTGCGTGCTGAGTGCCTGAAGTTTTCATCCCAGCATTCATTTTGCACAATTAGCTGGCGCTCTGGTTAAATTCATAGAATTGCCAGTATCCTCTGAATGGTTCTAAAGATCAACCTGCAAAAATGCCAGACAGTAATTCCTTGGCATAACCCACTGCAAGCAAGGAAACACATAGAAGAGGGTGAGAGGAGGCAGCAAGGTATAAAAAAAAAAATTTGAAGGCGCTGCAGTCTGAATAGGAAAAAGTCTTATGAATGTGGTCCTATGGGATTATAAAACTGGCAAAAGTGTACCTGTCTGGTGTATGGCAGAATTTATACCATGGAGAAATACGGCAGTGCTATGGTAATAATCACAGTGAATTTTTCATTTTTCCAGCATTATTTTATGATACCTACAACTAATGAAACAGTTAAGCCTCGTACACACGATCGGATTGTTTGCCAACAAAACCGTGGAATTTTGTCCAAAGGGCCCAAACTTGTCTTGCATACACACAGCCACACAATTGTTGGCCAACAATTACAAACATAGTGACGTACTAGACATACTAAGCGGCTTTTCAGCTCTTTAGCGCCACCCTTTGGGCTCCTTCTGCTAATTTCGTGTTAGTAGAAGTTTGGTGAGTGTTGATTTGTTCTTTTCTTTTTGCGTTTTTAATTTAGCGCTTTTCATTTCGTGCTTTTCAGTTAATTTCTGAACAGCCGTTCGTCAACCAGACATGTTGTGGAATCGGAGTTGGAGTTATTGCTTTGAAATTATTTTTTTGGTTGAATAATGATTTGATTTGGTATATTTTCTATATTTTTGGATGCACTTTTTGGTTAAGTTCTATTGGCAGATAGCATGTCTAATTGTATTTGTTTTCTTTTTTTAATGCACAATAAAAAAATTGCGGAAAATAATACTTGGCTATGTGTTTTACTTCAAATGACAGTTTGGGAGTAGGCAGTTACATTTTAAAAAATGCAATGTAAAATTGACAAGGGACACCAACATAGTTTTATTTTAGATCTCAAAAACACAAGATAATGGTGTTGTGGTAACTTGCCCAAAAAAAAAAAAAAAACATAACGGAAAATTTATATCAAATACTTACCATAATTTTCCTTTCCTGATGGACTCCATGGCAGCCTACAAGTGGGTTAATTCCGCCCCCTCATACCTCATAGGACCCTTCTCCCATAAATCTTTGCTCTAGGCCAGAGGCCGTGTTCCATAATTTAGCCTACTCCAGCCACTGGGAGGGAACTCCTGCTGCCATGGAGTCCATCAGGAAAGGAAAATTACGGTAAGTATTTGATATAAATTTTCCGTTTTTCCGACAGACTCCATGGCAGCTTACGTGTGGGAAGTAACTAGCCATACACACCCGGGTGGGCAGAGTGCTGGACAAAAGAAAAAGGTTTAATTGGCACTATCAACAGACAAGATACGTAAACCAAATTTAACAGAAGATAAACCTCTGGAGCCACGTGATGTGATGCCGTCCATGATGAAGACACACTTGTAGTTGAGTCAGCAGTCACCGCTTCTGGAGGCGCCAAGCCCTTAAATTTGTAAGCCCACTGAATGGCCTGAACAATCCATGCTGCGATAGATCGGAAGAGGCACACATTCCCTTATTCTTCCCATGAAAAAGAACAAACAGGTGGTCAGTCTGACAGAAAGAAGCTGTAGCTTCAAGATACTGACTCAGAGCTTTTCCAACATCTAAGGGATGAACACTGGAATCCTCGGTAGATCTGAATGTTGGAAGAGCAATCTCCTGATTGTCATGAAACACAGATGCCACTTTGGGGTTTGAACCCAACATAGGAATTAAAACTACCCGATCAGGAAAAAGAAAGAAAAAGAAAGAAATATAAATCCCAGAGTGCTGATTTCAGAGACCTTCTTAGCCGATGTTATAGCCACCAAGAAGGCAACTTTTAGAGAGAGTCATTTGATAGAGGACTGATCTTCATGTTTCAACTCTCTACCTGAGAAAAAATCCAGGACAGGGGAAAGATCCCAATTAGAGAATCTTGGATTTTTCTGAGCCTTATTGCTCCTCTTAAAAACTACTAAGAGGGTGTCTAGCCCAGGAAACACCCGTAAAGGCAGAGTTTGTAGAGACTTGGACTCGCAGCGAGCTGACTGACAATGAGAGATCCAAGCCTGATTGTAGGAAGCCCAGGATATCATGTATCTAAGTTATTGCAAGAACCTGCAGTGGAAGAGGTGTAGTCTGCAAACTTTTTCCAAATCCTCTGGTAGACCCTGCTCTTCTGGCATTTAATAATGTGGAGATGGCCCTACTTGGACAGCCTCCAACCTTCCCCTCTCAAGAACCAGATCATCAGATGTAGATGGGCATGGATGTCGAATTGCCCCTTGTGATAGGAGATCTGGTCTGGAGGGTAAAGGAACTGGGTGCCGCAAGCTGAGTTGCATCAGCAGTGGAAACCATGGCCTGTTTGGCCAGTACGGGACTATCTCTGCTTCTTCCATCCTGAGCTTCGTCAGAAACCGGAGAATGACAGGAACCGGGGGAAAGGCATAGGCCCTGTGGAACCGCAAATGGTCTGTCAGAGCATCTACCTGGAAGTCTGGGGACACCGAGACCTCGTGTAGTATCTCTCTAGTCTGAAGTTGCACGGGGAGGCGAACAAGTCTACGTCCGGAATGACTGCCAGGGACAGGACCCACCTGAAGACTAAGGCCTGATTCACACCTATGCATTTTTTGTGCTTTTTGCATTTTGCGGATTTGCACTACAGAACGTGTTCCATAGGAAACCATGGAAAATGAACTGTAGTGCAAATCTACAAAATGCAAAAAGCACTAAAAATGCATAGGTGTGAATGAGGCCTTAGGGGGGGGTCCACTTCATCTTGGTCCTAGGAGGAGGACAAAAAAAGGAACACGGCCTCTGGCCCAGAGCAAAGATTTATGAGAGAAGGGTCCAATGAGGTATGAGGGCGCGGGATTAACCCACACGTAGGCTGCCATGGAGTCTGTCAGGAAAATAATATTATTCTTGATATCACTAGAAAAAAAAAGCCTTTGAAAATTTGTTTGCAATAACTCCATCAGTATCACCAGCAAAGCAGCTTCATTATTATCCCACTAAAGAAGAAGAGAATTGTGCGCTGCATTTGGAAATTTCATAATTTGCCACGTCACAAATGTTAATTCTCCATTACGAACGCTAGTTTACAAGATCGCCTGCTTCTGGCTCATCCTTACTTCCAAGCATGCGTGTTTGTACTTTGTACTTGTCCTCAGAAAATTTGAAAACCTGCTAGCCAACATTTGTTGGCGGAAAGTTCGACAACAATTGTCCGATGGAGTATACACACGGCCGGATTTTCCATCAACAGCCTGTCATCGAACATTTCCCATTGGAAAGTGCGATCGTATGTAGGAGGCTTTAGAAAAGGCAACAACCCCTCATTCTATTCCTCAGTCTACATTTCCAGTGTTGAACGAACACGAAAAAAATATTTTGATTAAAAAAAAAATGCTAAGAAAAACACGAATTACTAGTGACAATGCACATCTGGATTTATTTAAACCTCAGTCCATTATGGTTTTCCTTTAGTCAGTTTAAAAGTAATGAAAAGCAAGCATGTACAAATGGGAGATCCATATTAAAAATGACTCCTTTTGGCATGCTACATACACCCAAAAAACATAACCTCCTCCTTCATTGTCCCCTGCTGCCCCCCCCCCCCCCACTCTTGCTGTTAATTCCTAGCTGAGCATAACAGGTGTATAATGGGGCTCTAAACTGTGTAATAACAAGGCCCAGAAGTGTAATTCAAAAATACAATGTAATAATCAAGTTACTTTCAGTGGCAGCGGCTCCATTAGGGGCCCAGGGGCCCCTGATCTACATGCAGGGCGCCAGATGTATGGATTTCAATGTTTTTTTTAAAACTTTTAAACTTCTCTCATGTCTCCTTAGATCTCAGCAAGGACGCCAGGTCATGGATAGAAAGAAAAGATCTAAGTGCTCTTTGCTTAAGTATAACATTACATTTTTGTGTTCAAACACAAACTACTCACATGAAGATGATAAAAACACAACATGTAAAGCTGACAATCGTGTTAGTTCCGTAGGGCAGCAGCGGGTGACGTCATGCGTAGCTCCTCCCCCCATACACGTTACATTTAATCAGAACTTGAAAGTCACTGGACTCCTCCCCTCTTCCCTTCGTTAGCAGACGGAAGCACTTGGGGAAGGGGGGAGGAGTCCGGTGACGTCGATGTCTGTGACGTCACCGGATCTCCAACGGAACTCCCTGAAGACCCGGAAGCCGGCGGAGAGGTGGGTTTTTGATAGAATTTTGATCGATCAAAAAAATGTATCGATTAATCGAGGAATTAATCTTTAATTTCCACAGCCCTATTTTTTTTCTATAAGCATTGCATTATAATAACATGCAAAACTGAAAAAATGGGCCTTTCTTTGATTTGTAGTTAATTTTGCAATGCTTTGTACCAAAAATTTAATTGTAGTACCCTTATAAACGGGACAAATTGTAAAATGCATGCTTTTGATAACTGTCATTACTAAAGATAACAAAGTAATACATATATCGTTTCTTTTCAAGATAAACAAAGCTTTCCTTTGGTAATATTGTTTTGATGTAAAAATGCACTTTTTTTAAACTTTGATCAGTGTTAGTTTTTAAAAAATATAGGAGTTGCTGATCTACAGCAACTCTTGTTTTTTTAAAAACTAACACTGATCAAAGTTTAAAAAAAGTGAATTTTTACATCAAAACAATATTACCAAAGGAAAGCTTTGTTTATCTTGAAAAGAAATGATATATGTATTACTTTGTTATCTTTAGTAATGACAGTTATCACAGAAAAACAGACCCATAGCAGAAATGGAAAGAAAAAAAAAAAGAAATTGCTGTGATTTATTAAGGTTATACGGGTGCAGAAGATAAATGGTTAAGGAAAAAAAAAATAATAATTGAACATACGTTATCCTTTTCTTTAAAGGTAAAATGTACCCACTCCTCACTGCAGGGGATAAAACTAAGCTCTGGTAAAATTTAAAGTGATTATAAACAATCACCTTGTAAAATAACCCATTTAGTGTAAAATATAAATAAAAGGCAAAACATTTGTGTATAGTTATATAACAAAAAAAAAATATTTTCCCCCCTTTTTTATAAGTGCTCACATTCCCTCTGTTGTCAGCTGAATAAGAGCTGGGGAAGTGAAACAGCAGCACACTGAGCTTCCCAGTGAATGGCTGTGCGGGGGGGGGGGGGGTGTCAAGACAAGTTTGACCATTGGAGGAAAGCAGGCTCAGTTCCCAGCATGGTCAGAGAACTGATCACAGTGGGTTCTCCTGCTTAGTGTGGTCAGTTTTTAGTAGGAAAGTAGAAGGACTGGCGGGAACACCAGGGATTTCACACAAAGGAAACAATACAAAGAGAACAAGGTACTTTTCATACAAGTACATGGTACAGCAAGCAGGAAAATAAAATGTTGGGTTTACATATTCTTTAACATCTACTCTTGCAAGGGTTAAAGTTGAACTTCAGGATTACTTTCACCTTAGATAGTTTGTTTGGGCCAGGCTGGCCCAAAAAACGTTCCTTTACTAAGAGATGCACCTGCTGTCAGTGCTGTATAAACTGTATGTAGCATCAGCTACATAGGGTATACAGCCCTGTGTTATGGTAGTGGTACAGGGACTTCCCATCTGCTGAAAGAGCAAAATCAATCAGCTGAAGCCTTGTATTTTATCAATAAATACAAGGCTTCTGCTGATTGGCTGAGTTAGACATGTTGTGATGTCATCCACCTGCCTCTCTACCTCGGTCAATCAGAGGAAGCCTTGTATTCATTTATAAAAATACAAGGCTTCCTGTGAATGGCTGAGGACTCATTTCCTTCTGGCAGCAGATACAGTAGATATCTCCATACAACTGCCAAAATCATGTTGGGGTAAATGCTTCTCAGCCATCCACAGGAAGCATTGCATTTTTATCAATTAATACAAAAAAGGCTTTATCAGATTGGCTGATGTGGAGAGGCAGGCATATGACATCACAATCTCCACCTCAGCCAATCAGCAGAAACCTTGTGTTTATAGATTAACCACCTCAATACCGGGCACTTTCACCTCCTTCCTGCCCAGGCCATTTTTCCGCTTTCAGCGCTGTCACATTTTGAATGACAATTGCACGGTCAAACTAGACTGTTACCATGTGAAATTTTTATAATTTGCTTTACACAAATAGAGCTTTCTTTTGGTCGTATTTAATCACTTCTGGGTTTTTTATTTTTTACAAAAAAAAAAAAGAAAATTTTGAAAAAAATAATTTTTTTCTTAGTTTCTGTCAGTAAATAAGTAATTTCTCTCCTTCACTGATGGGAGCTGATGAGGCGGCACTGATGAGGCAGCACTTATGGGCACTGATTAGGTGGCACTGATGAGGAGGCACAAATATGCCGCACTTATGGGCACTGATAGTTGGCACTGATATCTGGCACTGGTGGGCACTAATAGGTGGCACTGATGGGCACAGATAGGCGGAACTGGTGGGCACTGATAGCCGGCACGGATACGTGACACTGATGGGCACTGATGGGCAGCACTGACGGGCATTGATGGGCAGCAATGAGGGGCATCGATGTACAGCACTGATAGCAAGCACTGACTGGCATCACTAATGGGGACTGATTTCTGGCACTTGTGGGCACTGATTGCTGGCACTGGTGGGCGCTCTTTGCTGGCACTGCTGGGCACTTATTGCTGGCACTGTGCGGGCTTTATTGTAATCAGGGCACTGATTACATACCTAGATGTCCTCTGCGAGTAGATGCCGCTGATTGGCTCCTCTCTCCTCACATTCTGTCAATGTGAGGCGAGGAGCGCCAATTACCGACATCTCCGTGTTGGACACAGCCGATCACATGGTTAAAGAGCTGCGACCGCACATCACATGGTTAAATACAAGACTTCCGCTGCAATTTTGCTTTTGCAACAGATGGGGTAAGTCCCGGTACCACTGTGATAACACAGTGCTGTATACTGTATGTAGCTGATGCTATATACAGTTTATACCGAGGTGACAGGGGGCGCATCTGTTAGTAAAGGAAATAGTTTGTGAACTGGTAATGGAAAATGTCGCTCAGGCTACAAGGGAAAGCAGTCCTGTAACTATCCACCACTGTGAGTACAGGCCAGGGAAGGAGCTCATCTCAGATCCAAACAACTGTTGCGCAAAGGATGGATCCCATGAAGCCACACATCAATGCAGACCCACTGGTATTGGAATGAATGGCAGTCTTAGCATGGGCTTCCGCCAGGCCATGCCCCCAACATGGTTCACTCCGCCCCTCAGAGTTTAATCATGGGGATGCAGCTTGACCAGCATGGCCCAAATTAAATATTTAAAGTGAAAGAATACCTGGTGTTTGGCTCTACATACTTTTTTTGCCTAAAGAACCAATAAAAAGGACTTCTACGTACCTTAGCTCTCACTTCTCTGGCAGCTAGTACTTTTCCAGTTTGTGGAAGGTACTCACAATGCAAGTTACATATTTACATAGTCAGGCTGAAAAAAAGTCCATCTAGTTCAGTGGTTCTCAACTCCTGTCCTCAGGGCCCACTAACAGGCCAGATTTTAAATATTACCTTGGGGAGAGGCAGACTAGAATCCTGCAATCACTGAGCAGCAAATTATATCACCTGTGATGTATTTCAGTTATCTTGCAAACCTGGCCTGTTAGGCCCCTTTCACACTGGGGTGGTTTTCAGGCGGTACAGCGCTAAAAATAGCGCCTGTACACCGCCTGAAAAAACCGGCCCATTCACTCCAGTGTGAAAGCCGGCGGGCTTTCACACTGGAGCGGTGCGCTAGCAGGACGGTAAAAAAAGTCCTGCTAGCAGCATCTTTGGAGCGGTATAGGAGCGGTGTATTCACCGCTCCTATACCGCTCCTACCCATTAATTTCAATGGGACACCGCGGTAATACCGCGGCAATACCGCCGCAAAGCGTCGCTACGGCGGCGCTTTGCGGGGGATTTTAACCCTTTTTCGGCCCCTCGCGGGGGGTAAAACCGCCCCGCGAGCAGCCAAATATCGTGACTAAAACGACGGTAAAGCAGCGCTAAATATAGCGCTGCTTTACCGTCACTGCGGCTCCCGTCCCAGTGTGAAAAGGGGCCTTAGTGGGTCCTGCAAAGCATGATACAGTTTGCTCCAGCAGGGGAAAAAAACCTTTCCTGACCCCCCAAGAGGCAATTGGATATTTCCTGGATCAACTTTACCGATAAATGTTAGTATCCAGTTATATTATGTACATTTAGGAAAGAATCCAGTCCTTTTTTAAAGCAATCTACTGAAGTATGCTCGTCCAGCATTATACATGATGACATCAGAACTGAACCTGTCAGATGGAGAACTGTAATTTTTTATTAGTACCCTAGGCAAAAACGGGCATTGATCTCACCTGCGCTATTTGTGCCCCTTCACCATAATGGTATAATGCAGCCTTTCGATCGCATGTCGCACTAGCTACAACAGCCAATCACTTCCTCAATACAAAATGACATCACAGGAAATGACCATATAAGGACATGACCAAATAAAGACATGACTTTCAACACAGGAAATACAACAACCAATGAACGATGACTACAATTGCTCTGATAGGAATCCTTATAATACAGTTCCTTGTGGATGGGAGGCTATCTGCAGGTGCACACTCATGGAGCCACAAATATGTTGATCAGGCACACAGAGGCGACACGAGCACACACTCGTTAAACCGATAATGTCTTTGCAGAGCGAACACCCCCCCACCAGATGATTGTTCTGTACATCGCACAGGGGCCCTTAGCTGGTGGACATGTCTCCACTCCACAAACACTTCTCTACATCCCCAAGGAGCTTTTCCACTACCTAACGAATCTCAACCAGCGTCAGTCTGCCCCAGTCAGCTCTTCAGAGCGGGCTGCGAGAGTGCTAACACTGGGAGACTCTTATGACAATACATATTAAAATTTCCACAACAAGCCCCACTGCAAAGGACGTTTTTTTCATTTCTCCAGAGTTCAGCTTTAGTGTAGGGGGTGATGAATATGCTATTCCTTGCTCTCTAATGCCCCCAGGTAATGGGCAGGTCCTTGGTGTCCTCACCAGGGCCATTGGTAAGGCAGTACAACTGGTCCTGAACTCATCAGCTAAACAGGGGGGCCAAGGGCAACTTTATTGTTCATTTCTTCTAAATAAAGAAATGGATTTTACTAGATCACACCCCGATCCTACTTGTTTACCAGGGCTTAAATTACAACTCGCTGGGCCCTATCAGTTCAACAGAGGGCCCCAGGAAATTGTACTTTTTTTCATTTTCGGGGCGTAGAGGGGTAAAGTCAGTGTCGCTGTTTCGCTGCACCACAGGGGGCAGGTGGGGTGTAGGTGGGGTTGGGGGGCCCAGTCAGGAAGGATGTACAGGGCAGATGATTTATAACAGCAGCCCTGGTTCTCACATACAATGCAGGGCCACTGGTCCTTCATTGTACTTAATGATATTGCTGAGCTGCAGGTGGTTGGGCAGCGAAGACAAGTAGCTTTACGGCACAGGTTTTGTGAAGAGTAGGGAGTCCACGGGAGAAAGTCATATGGTAAATATTTCACCCTATTCCTACCCCCCATAAGTAGAATGAGCTTTTAACCTTTGCAGCGTGGAGAGGGACCCACCACAAGGGTAACTTTTTCTGCAGCCCAGAGTTTAGCATTACAGTTTAACTAAAGACATTTTTTTGGGGATAGAGTGGACAGAGATTAGAACACTTGTTATTGTTTTATATGTGCCCATTAGGGAAATTCGCCCTCTCTATTGGTCCTGTTTACATTGATCACTGAAAGAGAATTCCACATTTTGGGTTGTTCCCAGAAAAGTAATACAGGGGAAATCTTCCAATGGGGATCCTAGGGTTGTTGACCATGAGGACAACCAGGAATTCCCTCACTTTGGTCGGATTTTTTCTAACATAATGCGTATGTACTTATGTAGGTGGTGAGTTATTCAAGCTCATAGGCATATTTTGTGAATGTCCAATAAAATTTTATTTAATTCTTTTGATCTTGTTTTTGTAACAAATACATTTGTAATATACCTTTGTGTTATGTCTAAAAAAGTCCATCATCCAAAAAAATTTTAAGAAATTTTTTTTTCAACAATTCGTCTTACATTCTGTTTTGGCAGGGGGGACAAGAAGTGAAGGAAAATATACATAAATGGGACTTTGGTGGCAAATTAAAAAAAAAAAAAAAATTGTCAGGGCTTATAACCCTTCCTTATTCTAGCCAAAATGGAAAAAAAAGTTTTACCTTTATTTATACTTTAATGCCCCGTACACACGAGCAGAATTTCTGTTGGAAAAATCTTCCGCTCAAGCCTGGCTTGCATACACACGGTCACACAAAATGTCTCTGAACTTTCAACCATCAAGAACGTGGTGACGTACACTTAGACAAGCTGTGAAAATGAAGTTCAATGCTTCCAAGCATGCGTCGAATTGTTTCCGAGCATGTGTAGGAATTTTGTGCGTCGGAATTGCTACAGACAATCGGAATTTCCAATCAAAACTTTTTCCATCGGAAAAATAGAAAACCTGCTCTCAGTCTTTTCGCCAGCAAAAGTCCGATGGAGCATACACACGGTCGTAATTTCCAACCAAAAGCTCACATCGGACTTTTGCTGGTGGAATTTCCGATCGTGTGTACGCAGCATAAGACTCAGGTCAAACAGCTAATACAAGGGACCAGATAATGAAAATAATTTCAGCATTTATATTATTGATCCAGTGCTTACTACATGACACTCTTATGAATCTCACTTTATAGAAGGGACAGAACTTCCTGTAAAAGAAAGAGAGAGAGGGCCAGTGAGCACTACACAGCTCTTAGCATTGATTGCTGTTGCAGCACTGCCTTCATTAATCTTTTCAGAATTATAAAGTTTGTTAATTACCCTTGATTAATTAGGGTTCTCTCTGTAATTGTGTCCCCAAGCTAAGTGTCGCTGCTGATAATTAGCGACCCAGAAAGCTGTTTTCAGCCAATTAGCGTAGTGCAAGGAATAGGACAAACCCGGACTTCCTTGGTCACAAGCCTTGCAATTGTTGGATCTATAGGGACTGAAAACCTAGAGCTAATTACTGTGAAATGAATATCTCACTGCTGCTGAACCCTTTCTCTGCCAGCCGGGACACGGAATTGTAGATCATAGTCAAGATGGCAGTGAAGAGCCAGCAAGGACTACCAAGAAATCAAAGGTCAATCCACTCAAAACAAATGATATCCTCTTACTTAATGGTGTTATAAGATGCTAGAACACCTTGAAACACACAGGATTAGACTGAGGTTTGGCTAACGCTTGGTTATTTTGCTATGACACGTGAAGAATAGCAGTTCTTACATTTGTGATGTGTGGCAAGGTTATGGCATGGTATTGTAATGTCCTGATAAATGGGGTGTCATTATGGCAATTACTCCAGACTCATTAAGAGGCCACTGATGCGTTCTCCAAAGCTAGAAGGCATGTCTGGAGACCATTGGGTAGTTGCTCTTGGCTCATATTTCCTGTCGAATGATGGCTGGAACACATTGCAAAGCCCAATCATCTGTAACGGGAAGTTTGGGGCCTTGAGAGAGGTATAGGGGGGTGGGAGGGTTCAGGCAGTGAACTTGGCAGCCTTTGGAAGAAATATGCAAATCAGCTAAAATTCCCAAATCGGTTGAATTTATAAAAAAACAAACAAATAAAAATTCATAATGCATTGAAGTCTTTAGGAGACCATTTATTATGTTAACTTTTTGCCATTTGGAGGGCTGCTAGGCAAGCTATTGTAACCTAAATGGCATTGAAAGCCCTACAGCCCCCCTACTGTGTGTTTTTAGTTTATGTTCACTTCCTGTCTCATAGCCAAACAGGAAGTGAACCGCTCACTGTATCACTCGGCCCCGCCCCCTGGTGCGCCGCTTCATTGGATGTGATTGACAGCGGCGCGAACCAATGGCTGCGCTTCTTTCAATCCATCCACTGTAACCAATCAACGGCCAGGCTGAGCGGCAAAGAGGATGTTGGGGGCGAGCGCGGGACTTTCGAGGGGTCAGGTAAGTAAAACAGGGGGCCGGTATAGTCGGATGTTTTTTCACATTAACCACTTCAGCCCCGGATCAATTTGCAGCCAAAGGACCAGGCCCCTTTTTGCGATTCGGCACTGCGTCGCTTTAACTGACAATTGCGCGGTCGTGCGACGAGGCTCCCAAACAAAATTGGCGTCCTTTTTTTCCCACAAATAGAGATTTCTTTTGGTGGTATTTGATCGCCCCTGCGGTTTTTATTTTTTGCGCTTTAGACAAAAATAGAGCGACAATTTTGAAAAAAATGCATTCTTTTTTACTTTTTGCTATAATAAATATCCCCAAAATATATATAAAATTTTTTTTTTTCCTCAGTTTAGGCCGATACGTATTCTTCTACATATTTTTGGTAAAAAAAAATCGCAATTAGCGATTATTGATTTGTTTGCGCAAAAGTTATAGCATTTACAAAATAGGGGATAGTTTTATTAGCATTTTTATTAATATTTTTTTTTTTTTACTAGTAATGGCGGCGATCATCGATTTTTATTGTGACTGCGACATTATGGCGGACACATCGGACATTTTTGACACATTTTTGGGACCATTGTCATTTATATAGAAATCAGTGCTATTTAAATGCACTGATTCCTATGTAAATGACACTGGCAGTGAAGGAGTTAACCACTAGGGGGCCGGGAGTGGCTAAGTGTGACGTGTTGTGTTTTTTTTTTACAGTAGGGGGGCGTGGCTGTACGTCTGACGTCATTGATCGGCTTTCCCGATGACAGGGAACAGCCGATCAATGACAGGCAGTGTAGGAAGCGCGGGGAGAGGTTTGTTTACACAGACCTCTCCCCGTTCTTCAGCTCTGTGACCCGATCGCGGGACACCAGCGGCGATCGGGTCTGCTGGTCCCGTGGCCGTGGTCACGGAGCTCCCGACCGGGTCGCGAGTGCGCCGCTGGCGGCATGCGCACGACCCCATGGCAAGGCAATTAAAGGGCACGTATATATACATGCTTTTGCCTAGCCGTGCCATTCTGCCGACGTATATGTACAGGCGGCGGTCGGGAAGCGTTTAATGCATAGAATGCATTAAGGTGAAAAAAAATTTACCTTTACAACCCCTTTAAGTTTTTAGTTTATGCTGTTACTAAAATTAATTCACATTGAAGTAAGCAAAACCTTTTTTTTATTTTGTCTAGGATAAGGGAGGTTTATAATCCCTTTCAGGTTTTTGCAATCTGTGTCACATTGGGGAGATTTACTTTCACTTCCTGTCTCATAGTCAAACAGGAAGTGAGAGGAAATCCCTGCAAATTAAGGGAACCCCTTGGGGGGCCCCCGGGTCATCAGAACTAGTGGACTATTGGAAGATTTCCCCTCTATTACTTTTTTGGGGACAACACAAAGATTTTTGCGTTAAGAGCGGCCAATCACTTGTCCAGCCAGGTAACCTCTCTGACAGGTTCCTAAAGCCCCCCTTACATCACAGTCCACAGGGCCCCCCTTACCTCTGAGTCCCCATTCCCTTAGTGTACTCACTTGCTTGGAGGCAGGAGAGAGAAGAGAGGGGGGATGACTTCAGTCACAGATGGTGGATGGTGAGCTCACTCACCCAAGGTCGGAGGCTCAGGCATCGACACCTTTTATCCATGATGTATCTGCCAGTTGCTGAGCTTTAAACTTCCAGCCCACAGTTTTTTTTCCTGAGGCACAGAACACTAGGGATTGGAGTGTAGGTGGGCAGACAGAGGGGAAGGGGGCGGGAGGAGGAGGAGCAGATAAAGCCCTCTCTTCTCTCCTGCCCGTGTATGGCGGTGGGGCCCATGTGCACATCTAAGCACTTGGCAGTTGTGGTACTCGGTTACTTGGGAAGCCATAGTCCATTCAGAATATTGTGTCTGGGTTTCAGATGGTCGAAAAACCTGGACACACAATTCAAAATCCAGACAGTCTGGGTGAATCCCGGACGGGTGGAAACCCTAGACATTCTTCAGGAATTTGACCTCCCCCTCTTATCTTTTTGAACTCATTTCAGCAGAGAACTCGGCAGCGCTTGCCCCCCTTTCTCCTGTCAGGGAGAAGAGACGGCGACTCTCACAAGGTTCCCCGCCCAGCTTCCTGCCCACTCCGTTCCTTCCCTATTGGACATAACTGAGTGTCAAATGAGACTAGGAGAGGAGAGCATTATGGGACATGTAGTCCCAAAGATTGGCGGCCCCATTTTCCACAGGGAGGAGGCTACAGCTTGATCAAGAGAGAGATTGAGAGACTGCAGCCTGGAAATAAGCTGAGGGAGAGAGTGCTACAGGACAAAGAATAAGGAGTGTGCTGGGCGGAAGCCAGAGAGAGAGCCACGCTGCCCAGCACCACCAGAGAGAGAAAGACTGAGCCACTACCAGGGTACAGACATGCTACACTACTGACCAGAGTCGCCCCCGGGCAACCCAGAGTAAGCGATGGTCCTGCCGGAGGGATCACTGCTGTCGTTTCGCTGGGTCTGGTAAGAGGGCCTGTTGGCCATTATAAATTACTAATCCTAGGGACTGTACTACGTCTGCAGTCTCTGACCATGATAATGACATTGTCGAAAAGGGGTGGTACATGGGTGACCCTAAAATGATGCCCCACTCTGAAAAAAGTTCTGCGGACGCCCATGGATGAATTATTCCACAGTGGCTGCAGCTACAGAGGTTGTTAAGCGCTTGTTTTCAAGTTTACTGCTTCTTAAGAATATGTTAATGTTTGAACGTCCAAAGTTTTACTTGAAATAAATTAGGTGGTGTATAAGAATAGGAGTTTTCTTGTTTTGCCATAAGTTCACCTTCCTCAATAATTCTATTGTACTATTTGCAGAAATTTATGAAATGCCACTACATGGGGATCTATAAACAGCAGGAATTCGGGGGTTATAAATGTTCCTATCTAAATACTTTATAGAACGGCATGCATTGCAGAGAATATTTGGAAAGTGGAAGCCATTTCTCAGCATTATATGGCCTCCCTGTGCTGCTTGGATTCTGTGATTGATTGTAGACAGCACAGAGGTGAGACGGGGAAAAATAACAGGGAAGGCTGCTTTCACTACCAAACTGATACGATCCCTTGGGAGTTCCACGTTCCCTTGAAAAAAAAAAAGAAAAAGCTGCGGCTGTACGTGCACTTGGAATAAAAGAGAAATCTTCCTTATTTTCAGCTGTTTTCATCTTGTCTTTTCTGTGGCATCCCTGCTGGATGGAGAAGATGAAAAATACCTCTGATGATAGTCGGAACATCTTCGGCTGCACCTCCTAGGACAAATAAAAAAGCTTTTATTCAATAGTCTGCATATCTCCCATCTGTTAATTCTTTGCTGCGTGAGCAGCTGCCTGATCCGGCAGGCCAATGTCAGCCCTTCCCACGAATTGTCCAGAGTATGTCAGTACATCGGAATAGCATTTCACACCACTATGGTAAGCGATGTTCACGCTTTTACTACGCAGGTCGTTCGGATGAAATGTACCAGAGAAAAGATTTCATGGCTGAGCCGCGTTCTTGTGCGTGGAAAACAACGGAATTTTTATTGTTTTGAAAGACAAAAAAGTCCCAACAATGAATCTCTTAAAGTGTTACAGCGCCTTGTTTTATTTTTTTTGATAAACGTGATAACATAAGGCCTGTAAAGGGGTAGTGAAAGGTAATTAAATATAACAGAGAAAATGAAAAATGCACAGCAAATATGAAGACAGTCGGTGGAATTGCCGCTCACCAGAAACCCAACCACTATACACAGGGGTGGACTGACCATTCGGCCACTCGGGCACTTCCCGAGGGCCCCGGGCCACTAGGGGGCCCCATCAGGGTTGCCAGCCTCAGTAAAACCAGGGACAGTATGTAAAAATCTGTGTTTTTTTTACATCTGTTTCTGAAATGTCCCTTACCAACATTCTTTTGGTCTAAAAATCCAGAGATTATACCTGCCCAACCTCTCTAGTACCTTCTCAGTCAATAGAAACATGTATGTGTATACTGTGTGTACATGTATGTGTATACTGTGTGATTGTATTCTGTGTGTGTATATACTGTGTGGCCCCATAATCTCTGATTGCCTGGGGGCCCCATAATCTCCTATTGCCCGGGGGCCCCATGAGTTGTCAATCCACCCCTGACTATACAGAAAGGTGAGAATATGGCTTTAGCCTAAGCTCCACCTGACTACTCTCCTATATACAGCAAATGTTACCGGCAGGAAATGTAAAAATAAAGCAAAAAAAAAGGACACTGGCCAATCACTTGCTGACCAACTAACTGGGAATTTACGTCATTACTTTGACGTTAAATACTTTGGTTATGGATGCAGCTAGATGCCATAACCCATACCTCCCAACTTTTTGAGATGGGAATGAGGGACACCAATTAGAAAAAGTATGTAGACATAGGACACACCCCCCTGTCACGCCCCCCTTAAAGGAGAATTATACTAAAATAATTATAAGATAAAACCACAAGTGCTTTTTTTCAACACTTTTATTTTTTTATATTGGCTTTTGAAATGTTCAAACGCAACAATCTAGAAACTGGATGAAAGGTTTAGCACTGGGAAACACTTTTCGATAGATAGACAAATAGTCATACTTCCCAACATTTTGAGATACACATGAATGAGGGACACCTACTAACAAACATATGTAAGCATAGGACACGCCCCCCTACCACACCCCCCTTAAAGGAGAATTAACCCCAAAAAAAAGGTTAATTAAATCCACAAGGCCTTTTTTTAACCACTACTGTTCCTTTATATTGGCTTTTAAAATGTACAAATGCAGCAATTTAGAAATTTAATGAAAGGTTTAGCACTGAGAAACACTTTTTGAAAGATAAAAAGTGCATTTTATATACAACTATTTAGATCAGACCAAAATGAGGAGGAAAGAGGGACAGAGGGACATTGCTCCAAATCAGAGACATTCCCTTCGAAATCAGGGACAGTTGGGAGCTATTCATAACCCCAGTATTTTCTTTTCCCTTAGGTGATTCTCTTTCAGATAAAAGTGATCCCTGCGGCGGATTCGTTCCCGATCAGTAAGCCTGGGAACCATCCGGCTTTGGCAGTGTCTTCACATATAGATGAGCGATAGCAAGATGGCCACTGCTCATCCCTATGCCCTTGGAGGACCGGAGTGACGTCATGACGTCACTTCTGATTCTTGGGCCATGTAAACATTTTTTTTTTTCTTAAAGCAAAAGATACATTTTTTTTTATCTTTTGCTTTTAAGGGTTAAGGAGAGACTTGGGGACTTTTGGACCCCAGATTTCGCCATAAAGAGGACCTGTCATGCTGTATTGTTATCGCAAGTGATGCTTACAATTCTTGCGATAGCAATAAAAGTGATAAATTATTTTTTTTTTAAAGGGACAGTGTAAACATTTAAAAAGGTAATAAAGTGAATAGAAACTTTTTTTTTTAATAGCCCCTGCCCCTCATGCTCGTGCGCAGTAGTGAACGCATATGTAGGTCACATCCACATATGTAAATAGTGTTTTCATCACACATGTGAGATATCGCCACAAACGCTGTAGCGAGAGCAATCATTTTAGCACTAGACTTCCTCTGTAACTCCAAACTGGTAACCTGTAGAAATTTTTAAAGCACTGCCAAAGAGATTTTTAAGTACCATAGTTTGGCGCCATTCCACGAGCATGCACAATTTTACAGCATGACATGTTAGGTATCTATATACTCAGGGTTTATATTATGTGTTATTTTTTTTGTTGTTTTTTTTTTTTTATTTATTCATCAAAGTGTATTTTTTCCCCAAAAAATGCGTTTGAAAAACAGCTGCGCAAAAACTGTGTGACATAGAAAATTACAAAGAAATTTTATTTTATTTTATTTTTATTCTATTCTCTTTTTCTTAAGTGGTTAAGGGAAATCTGTCCCAGAGAAGTGAACACTTTAACATGAAGAAGTTTATAGATATTTCCATTTTTGGTAGACGCTTGAGAGTATACAGTATCGCACAAAAGTACACCGCTCACATTTTTGTAAATATTTAATTATATCTTTTCATGTGACAACACTGAAGAAATTACACTTTGCTACAATGTAAAGTAGTGAGTGTACAGCTTGTATAACAGTGTAAATGTGCTGCCCCTTCAAAATAACTCAACAAACAGCCATTAATGTCTAAACTGCTGGCAACAAAAGTGGAAATGTCCAAATTGGGACCAAAGTATCAATATTTTGTGTGGCCACCTTTATTTTCCAGCACTGCCTTAACCCTCTTGAGCATGGAGTTCACCAGAGCTTCACAGGTTGCCACTGGAGTCCTCTTCCACTCCTCCATGATGACATCACAGAGCTGGTTGATGTCAGAGACCTTGCGCTCCTCCACCTTCCGTTTGAGGATGCCCCACAGATGCTCAACAGGGTTTAGGTCTGGAGACATGCTTGGCCAGTCCATCATCTTTACCCTCAGCTTCTTTAGCAAGGAAGTGGTGTGTTTGGGGTCGTTATCATGTTGGATCACTGCCCTGTGGCCCAGTCTCTGAAGTGAGGGGATCATGCTCTGCTTCAGTATGTCACAGTACATGTTGGCATTCATGGTTCCCTCAATGAACTGTAGCTCTCCAGTGCCGGAAGCACTCATACAGCCCCAGACCATGACACTCCCACCACCATGCTTGACTGTAGGTAAGACACACTTGTCTTTGTACTCCTCACCAGGTTGCCGCCACACACGCTTGACACCATCTGAACCAAATAAGTTTATCTTGGTGTCATCAGACCACAGGACATGGTTCCAGTAATCCATGTCCTTAGTCTGCTTGTCTTCAGCAAACTGTTTGCGGGCTTTCTTGTGCATCATCTTTAGAAGAGGCTTCCTTCTGGGATGACAACCATGCAGACCAATTTGATACAGTGTGCGGCGTATGGTCTGAGCACTTACAGGCTGACCCCTCCCCCACCCTTCAACCTCTGCAGCAATGCAGGCAGCACTCATACGTCTATTTCCCAAAGACAACCTCAGGATATGACGCTGAGCATGTTCACTCTACTTCTTTGGTTGACCATGGCGAGGCCTGTTCTGAGTGGAGTCTGTCCTGTTAAACCCCTGTATGGTCTTGACCATCGTGCAGCTCAGTTTCAGGGCCTTGGCAATCTTCTTATAGCCTAGGCCATCTTTATGTAGAGCAACAATTCTTTTTTTCAGATCCTCAGAGAGTTCTTTGCCATGAGGTGCCATGTTGAACTTCCAGTGACCAGTATGAGAGAGTGCAGTGTTGCCAACCCCCCGTAGTGAAATTTACTGGCAGAATGCCAAAATTTACAAACAGCACCAGTTTTTTACTGGCAAAAAAATCATGAAAATTACTGACGGGTACACATTTTTTACTGGCACTGCAAAAAAGTACCTACAATTACAGTTTTCAGTGCTAAACAGTGCAAATATCAATATTTAAACTATAAACATATTGCTATTAGCAATATGTTTAACTTAAATGAAAGTCAAAAAACATATTTCTCCATTAATATGAAAGTCAGGTTACTATAACCCAGCCAGCACTGGGTTCTCCCTTACATCAGAGTCTGCAGGATTCCCCCTTACAGTGAAAGGGAACTCTTATGTAAAGGGTAAAGCTGCAGATCATGATCTAAAGGGGGACTCTGATGTAAGGGGAGGTTCTGGTGACCCGAGACCACCTTATATCAGAGTCCACTGCATTCCATTTACATCAGAGTTCCCACTTACAGCAGCTGCAGCATTGCCCTTGCACTGTAAGGGGCAATCCTGCAGACTCTGATGTAAAGGGGAATGCCAAGAACTCTGATGTGGGGGGTACTCTGGTGACCAGAGACCACCTTCCACAGAGTGAATACACTAAGGTAAGGGGAGGGTTACTAATATAGGGGGGACCTTTATATCAGTGCCCCCTTACATTATTGTATTCACTCCTCCCTTACATCAACAACCCCCCCCCCCCCTAGACTGACCTGGCGGCACTGTCACTGACCTCCTCTCAGGTGCATCGTGCAGGGCTCAGTCAGATGGCTCCAGCTTGACGACTCTGGTTTTATCCTATAGTCTCCTCTACACAGTCCACTCACATCTGACTCCTCCAGTGACCCCCATAATCCCGGCGGCGCTCCCGCTCACGACTCCTCTCCCGATTCCCCCTCAGAGACTGCAGGCATGATGCAGGAGATGGTCAGAGGCAGCAGGCATGATGCAGGAGATGGTCAGAGGCTGCAGGCATGATGCAGGAGATGGTCAGAGGCTGCAGGCATGATGCAGGAGATGGTTAGAAGCTGCAAACATGATACAGAAGATAGTCAGACAGGATACAGTAACAGGAGATGGTCAGAGACTGTGGTGGACAGGAGATGGTCAGAGGGCGTGGTGGACAGCAGATGGTCAGAGGGCGTGGTGGACAGCAGATGGTCAGAGGCCGTGGTGGACAGGACATGGTCAGAGGCCGTGGTGGACAGAACATGGTCAGAGGCTGTGGTGGACAGGACATGGTCAGAGGCCGTGATGGACTGGACATGGTCAGACTCAGAGGCCGTGGTGGACAGAACATGGTCAGAGGCTGTGGTGGACAGGACATGGTCAGAGGCCGTGATGGACTGGACATGGTCAGACTCAGAGGCCGTGGTGGACAGGACATGGTCAGAGGCTGTGGACAGGACATGGTTAAAGGCTGTGTGAATAGGAGATGGTCAGAGGCTGTGGACAGGAGATGGTTAAAGGCTGTGTGAAAAGGAGATGGTCAGAGGCTGTGGACAGGAGATGGTTAAAGGCTGTGTGAATAGGAGATGGTCAAAGGCTGTGTGGACAGGAGAGATGGTTAGAGGCTGTGAACATGGTAGATTCCTCCACTGTTCCCCTTCATATTACCATACTGGCAATGGCATACCTGTCTCCACATGAGTCAGTGACAGTGTCCGCCCTCTGTCACTGTGTCCCTTTTATATCTGTCAGGTGGTTACGGTACATCAGAGCCCCACTACAGGGTCGTGGGGCTCCTCTGTGCACTTCTACGCCCCCCTCCCCAGGGCGCACGCAGCACCGCACCGCCGAGAAGAACAAGTTCCGACTCCTGTTTAAAAATGGCACCAGGCGGCGACATTATGTTACCGCGCCTGTACAAGCATTCCTGAGGCTTGCAGGCTTTGGAATGGCGCATGCGCAGTTGCATGGCAGCCCTGCAGCCATCTTTTTTACGGGCAGCGTTGCCCGTAACGGACATTTACGGACACCCCGAAAATGGGGTGATTTTTACGGGCTGTCCGTAAATTAACGGACGGTTGGCAACACTGAGAGAGTGAGAGCGATAACACCAGATTTAACACACCTGCTCCCTATTCACACCTGAGACCTTGTAACACTAACGAGTCACATGACACAGATGAAAATGGCTAATTGGGCCCAATTTGGACATTCTCACTTAGGGGTGCACTCACTTTTGTTGCTAGCGGTTTAGACATCAATGGCTGTGTGTTGAGTTATTTTGAGGGTGCAGCAAATTTACACTGTTATACAAGCTGTACACTCACTACTTTACATTGTAGAAAAGTGTAATTTCTTCAGTGTTGTAACATGAAAAGATATAATAAAATATTTACAAAAATGTGAGGGGTGTACTCACTTTTGTGAGATACTGTAGTTACATTGGTCCAGGTCTGGTATGGATTTTAAGGGGAACCTTTCCTTTTTTGGAAAAAATGGCGTGGGGGTACCCCCCAAAATCCATGCCAGGCCCTTCAGGTCTGATATGGATTTTAAGGGGAACCCCACGCCAATTATTTTTTTTAAATGGCGTTGGGGTCCCCACAAAATCGATACCAGACCATTATCCGAGCAAGCAGCTTTGGTGATCCAGGAAAGGGGAGGACTAGCGAGCACCCCCCTCCTGAACCATACCAGACCGCTTGCTCTCAACACGAGGAGGGTGCTTTGCGGTCCCCCCCAAAGCACCTTGTCCCCATGTTGAGGGCCTTATCTTCACAACCCTTGCCCAGTGGTAGTGGGGGTCTGCGGGGCGGGGGACTTTAACAAGGGGGTCCCCAGATTCCGGCCCCCCCATGTGAATGGGCATTGTACCCCTACCCATTCACCAAAAAAGTTTCAAAAAAGTAAAAACAACAGGAGACAGTTTTTGACAATTCCTTTATTAAAAAAAAGGGTCCTGCAATGTCCATCCATCTTCAATCACGGTGCCTGGCCCCGAAAATTTGAAAAAAGCTCTGCCTCAATGGGAGGCTTCCCTGGTGATGCAACCGGGTGACCCCACCACCTTCTGCCATCACGTGTCGTCATGTGATGTCAGAGAGGGCGGGGTCACCCGTTTACGTTACCAGGTGGTCCTGCCCTTGCCTATATAACAGCTGTCACAGCAAGTCGGCGGGACACCTCCCATGGAGGCAGAGCTTTTTTTTTGGGGTCCTTTGGGCGCCATAATTGAAGATGGATGGACATCGCGGGACACTTTTTTTTAATAAAGGAATTGTCAAAAATTGTCTCCTGTCGTTTTTACTTTTTTAAGAAATAGCGTGGTGCCACACTCAAAGTGATTCACTATATATCCTTCTCTTTATTTATCGGTGGAATGCGATACCCTTCATGCCATCAAGCCTCTGACAATTGATCCATCTAAGGAACTGCAACGCTCAAAGTGATTTTGTTTGTCTGCCTGTTTGATCCCAGACTGAAAAGCTGAGGATACGCTATTTCTGGTGAGTGGGGTCTCCAAAGGGGGATTCACATATTCGTTCAATTAATTATCTGCCCTGTGCAGCTAAGGCTGCATAGAAAGACACGTGTGTTTGAGCTTTGGGGTGCACACCCTAATGCTATGGGCTGCACACACCTTATGTGTGTGGTGGGGGGGGGGGGGGCATGTGCTTTCCTCCAATGATGTAGTGGTCAGGCCCGAGCAACCAGTTGCCAGGCCTGGACATTTTCACATAAGGGAGGGGATGAACAGAGAGATAGGGGAGGGTAGGGGGTGAGGTAAAGCATAAGTGGTTCAGGGGGTAACCCTGAATGTGCACAGTGACAGAGTCTCTTTAAAGGTTGGCTAGAAAAAGCCACCAGTACAGGATTCATATCTGTAAATCATGTAGAAAAGCACCGGGGCCGATATCTTTGCTATTTTCAGTCAAGCGTTGACTTTCCAGCACGCTGCAAACATAATGAAATAGAAATGTGGACAAAATAATCAATTGGATCCAATCTCTTTCATGTACGTTAAAAGGCAACAGACAAAACCATTTGTCAACAGGAGGAGCCTTGTGGAATAGCAATATGTACAAGGAACCTTCATGGAGCGCATTGACAATGTTCTTGCCAAGACCCCAACATTTAATGGCTTTGAAGGTCAACATGGCATCTTTCTCCAAGTTACAGTATACAAATCAGATTTCTGCAGCTGCAGTAAATCTTGTTCAGACAAACTTTAAATATATCATCTGTGCTACTGTGTGGTGGTCTAGAGATTGGGATTCCTTTGTTGTGTTATTCTTTCAGATTTTTACGATTGTAGAAACGATTGTACCAGTAAATGCTAGTTTCCTGGCAGTTATCCTGACCGTCAAACTTTAGACTTCACGCACGCGGGGCTGTTCTGTACGACTTAATTCCTAGCAGGAGAAATTTGGCCTCAAAAACGTGCCTAAAGCCTCACTTTTGCAAACGTGTTTAGCAGTGATAATTTCGTCAACTAAAACATTTTAGTTGACTAACTTAATACCACTTTAGTCGACTAAAATACGACTAAAACTAAAACAACTGAGATGACTAAAATAAGACTACAACTAAAATGGCATTTTAGTCGAAAGACTAAATTAGGACTAAAACTAAAATGGCATTTTATTTAAAAGACCAAGGCTAAAACTAAATTGAAATTTGACGTCAAAATTAACACTGGTCTGTAGTGCATGTTCATACCTCAATACCATAAATAATAACATGTTCAATTTTTCACTCCAGCAGTATATAATGAGTTTTGAAATTGTAGAGAAATGCTTAACTAATGCATGCGAAATTTAACTACACCCATTAGATTTTAGATGACTAAAATGAGTTTTAGTCGACTAAAATGATTTAAGTCGACTAAAATGTACTGGAGATTTTAGTCGACTAAAATGTAGGGCATTTTAGTTGACTAAATACGACCAAAACGAAAACAATTGCAGAAGACTAAAATGGGACTAAAACTAAAATGCCATTTTAGTCCTAAGACTAAGACTAAAACTAAATTGAGATTTGTTGCCAAAATTAACACTGGTGTTTAGGCGTGTCAAGCACTTGGGCATTCATGCATTTCATTGGCCAGAATACTTGGGGGATTATTTGAAAAATGGCCATTAAAGGTGAACTTAGGCTCACCAGGAATGGGTAATTTTTTTTTTTTTTCAATCATCCTATGGACTGAATAATTACAAAAGACCCATGCACTGCTATAAATTGAAATAAAAAGATTGTGTGGAACAGCTGCAACCACCAAGTATAGTACTCAATAACTAATAAATAAACATAAAAAATGGGTAATAGTGGTGTGCTGCTCCTTTAAATGTGTATACTAGGAAAAAAAAACTCTCTGAAAATAAATCTCAATGAATACATCAAAATCCACAATTAGATGAATAGTGACTCAAAAATTAAATAAACATATAATAAGAAAAGTGTCATAAATACACACTCGTGTTATGTGCGCTCAACCTAAAGGGTACACTCCAAATTAGTAAAAAGATCAAGACCTCATAATATCCAGTGAATATAGTGTCTGTGCTATTTAACAAAAAAATAAACGATAACGTGCCCCAATGTGCCCTCCAGGGAAACAACACCAATCCACCTACTGTATAGGTGCAGTGCTTGCTCACCTCCAAAATTGACCTGAAACAGGTCAAAAACACTTTATATACTGTATGTGTATTTTGTACAGTATATTAATGGCCTGTTTCAGGCTCCTCACCACAACCAACTGCCGATTTTCCATGTTAACTGGATGTGATGTCACCGCTTCGGCCAAACACGTTGCGTCACTGGTCACGTGACTTCATTAGGATGGGGTGGATGGAGGAATCCTCCCCACTGGGTTTTTGTATTCTGAGAGCGGGGACTTCGCTGACAGAATACACTGATCAGCGCTGCAGCCGATTTGGCTGCAAGCTGCTGATCAAGAAATATATTTCAACCTGTTGAGCCGGCTGAATTTTGATCTGTCTATGGCCAGCTTAACTCAGCCTAATCATACTTACCTAGGTGGATGCAGCATCGCTCCAATGTCCCACGCCGGCTCTGACACTGGGAACCAAGCGATCAAACACCACCGATTGCTTGGTTCTCAGCTCCCCGAGCAGAGAGTTGGTGAATGTCAGTGATGGCTCTCTGCTCTGCCCCCCCCCCTGCGCTCACTGGAGTGCTGGGCTGTGGCAAGGGCTAGAGCAAGTGGCTCAGGCTCTCAGCGGCTCGCTGAGAGGCTGAGCTGGGTGCTGGGCCAGGCATGTGGACAGCTCCCGACCATATGGTTGCGATCTTGCTCAAGCCTGGACCGGCTCTGTGAAGTCAGCTGACAGCAGGCTTCAGCCCTCTGTCTTCTGAAAACGGGTCACAGGGTCACATGAGTGCAGAACTAACTGCACACCTGTGATACTGTGAACTTTGGCTCTACTTTTCCATTAAATGCTGCTTTTACAGATGTTTGAGCTTTTTTTTCTCACTGCCTCTAAACACTTCTCTATGTTAACCTGTGCCCATATACACATAGGCTTTTATAGGCGATTGGAGGCAAAAAAAACCCACCAAAGTCAAGTTCAGGATTTGAGTTGGGCCCATCTGAGGTATGGGTGCCCCTTCCTAACTGTAGGAAATTGTTAGTTGGGTGCATCTAAAGTATGGGTGTCCCTTCCTAACTGTTGAAAATTGTGGGTTGGGCCCATCTGAGGTATGGGTGTCCCTTCCTAACTGTAGGAAATTGTTGGTTGGGTGCATCTGAAGTATGGGTGTCCCTTCCTAACTGTAGGAAATTGTTGGTTGGGTGCATCTGAAGTATGGGTGTCCCTTCCTAACTGTAGGAAATTGTTAGTTGGGTGCATCTAAAGTATGGGTGTCCCTTCCTAACTGTGGAAAATTGTGGGTTGGGCCCATCTGAGGTATGGGTGTCCCTTCCTAACTGTAGGAAAAACGAAGTTACTTACGGTAACGTTCTTTCCGGGAGTCTTTCAGGACAGCCACCTGAGAGACCTTGGCTCCTCCCCTCTGTAGGAAACACCTGCGCCAGCTTGCTATAAATTTCCTCCTCCCCTGCTGCTCCTCAGTTCTTTGAAGAGCACCTCCAGTTTGCTGGGGAGACACAAGAAACATATGATACACATATAATAATTTATATCACATTTCCTGTAAGGAAACCTCATACTTGATATACCTTTGGGTGGGTACCCGGCTGTCCTGAAAGACTCCCGGAAAGAACGTTACCGTAAGTAACTTCGTTTTTCCCCTATCGTCTTTCAGGACAGCCACCTGAGAGGATAACCGAGCACTTACCCCTAGGGCGGGACCACAGCTTGTAAGACCTTACGTCCAAAGGTCTGATCTTTAGCTGACCATAAGTCCACTCTATAGTGTCTTACAAAAGTGGCAAAGCTGGACCATGTTGCCGCTTTACAAATCTGTTCCGGCGTCGCTCCAGCTCTCTCTGCCTGTGACGCTGCCATTGCCCTCGTGGAGTGTGCCCTGATTCCTTCTGGGATCTGCATACCCCCCACTTTGTAAGCCTGCTCTATGGCTTCCCTTAGCCATCTGGCTATTGTACTCCTTGAAGCCTTATGCCCTTGCCTGGCTCCAGTGTATAAAATAAATAAAGACTCCGTCTTTCTAATTGACTTTGTTGCCTCTAAATAATGCAGGATGCATCTCCTGACATCTAAACTATGAAATTTCACTTCCTTCTCCTGAGAAGGATTCGGACAGAATGATGGCAATACAATTTCTTGATCCCTGTGAAATTTTGAGGCACCTTTAGGTAGAAACCCCGGATCCATTTTAAAACTATATGATCCGGAAAGATCTGGCAAAAGGGGGGTCTGATAGATAGGGCTTCCATCTCACAGACCCTTTTGGCTGTAGTAATTGCTACCAAGAAGATTGCTTTAAGCGTCAGCATCTTCAGGCTACAATCCTTTAACGGTTCAAAGGGGTCTGCTGTCATAGTTTGCAACACTAATGACAGGTCCCACTTGGGAAAGGCTGTACTTTGTGGCGGCCTTTGTCTGCTCACGGATCTAAAGAGTCTGATTATCCAGGGGTTTGAGGCTAAACTCCTCTCCTGGTAAACTGACAGTGCTGACACTTGACTCTTTAACGTGCTGAGGCTTAGTCCTTTGTCTACACCACTCTGTAGAAACTCTAGGACTGCTACTGAGCTTTGTGTTTTAAAGTTGTTCTCCATACACCAACGATTAAAACACTTCCATACCTTCTGGTAGATATTACGTGTCTCAACCTTTCTGCTCTTCAGCAGTGTGTCTATCAGACGGTTTGAGAACCCTTTGGCTCCTAATAGCTGTTCCTAAGATACCAGGCGGCTAGTTTCCACTTTCCCACCTGTGGACAGTGCACTGGGCCCTGGGCTAGCAGATCCTCTTGGATTGGTAGAAACCAAGGAGGCTCTATGGCTAGTTCTTTGAGCATAGAGAACCACGGTCTCCTGGGCCAGTGAGGTGCTATAAGGATTAATGACGTGTCTTCTGTACGAAATTTCCTTATTACTGCGGGTAGTAGTACTGGTGGGGGAAAGGCATAACATCTGCTGAACGCCCACTTCTGTGCCAATGCGTCTACCCCGAGTGCTCCCTCCTCCCTTTTTAGGGAGAAGAAGGCTTGGACTTTCCTGCTTTCTCTGGAAGCAAATAAGTCTACCTGAGGTATTCCCCATTTTTTTGTAATCTGGTCGAATACCTCCTGTTTTAGCACCCATTCTCCTTCTCTTACTTTCTTCCTGCTGAGAAAGTCTGCCACTCTGTTCAAGTCTCCTTTTAGGTGTACTGCTGAAAAGGAGAGTATGTTTTTCTCTCCCCATCTCAGAATCTCTTCTGCTAGGGCCCACAGAACTCCGCTTCTGGTTCCCCCTTGCTTGCTTATGTAAGCTATCACTGACGAGTTGTCTGATCTGATCTGTACATGATGTCCTTTCAACTCCTTCTGGAAGGACTGGAGTGCGAACCATACCGCTTTCAGTTCCTTCCAGTTGGACGATCTTGTCCGCTCTTCCCTCCCCCAAGCACCTTGTGCTAACTGGGAGTCCAGGCCCACTGAACTGCTGGGATTGCAGATGTTAGCAACCCTAGTGTTGACATTATTTTCCTTATAGAACAGGGTATACTGGTCTGTATTGCCTTTATTTCTTTTTGAATCTTTGTTATCTTCTCCTCGGGTAGAAAAACTCTTTGCTGAACTGAGTCTATTACATAACCCAGGTACTTTAACTGTTGCGTGGGTTGTAGACTTGATTTTTCCACATTCACCAACCAACCTAGACTCTCTAGGAATACCCGAGTGTACTCGAGGTTTTCTAATAACCTTTCGGGTGTCCTTGCAAAAAGAAGAAGGTCGTCTAAATAGGCAATAATGGATATGCCTTTTAGTCGTAGTGGTGCCAGAGCTTCTGCCAGAACCTTGGTAAAGATTCTTGGCGAAGATGATAGGCCAAAGGGTAGAGCCTGAAACTGAAGGTGTACAGTTTCTTTTCCTGTTTCTATTGCTGGCCTTAGAAACTTCTGGTGATTTGGGTGTATGGGTATGTGCAGGTACGCATCCTTTAAATCTAGCGACGCCATATAACAGTTTGGAGGCAACAGGGCCTTCACTGAATATATGGAGTCCATCCTGAACCTTTTGTAGGTTATGGATAGATTTAGTGGTTTGAGGTTGAGGATTGGTCTGACCTTTCCTGAGGGTTTCTGTACTCCAAATATATGGGAGTAGAAGCCCTGTCCTCTTTCTGCCCCTGGTACCCTGATGATTACACCCTGTTTCCTGAGGTCCTTTATGGATCTCATTAACCCTCTGGCTTTTTCCTTGCTGTTTGGCAGCTTGGTGATGTACAGTCTGTTTGGGGGGAATTTTGAGAATTCTAGGGAATACCCGTCTCTTATCGTCCTTAAGATGTATTGGCTGGAGGATATTTTTTCCCATTGTGAGATGAAGGCCCCCAGTCTTCCTCCCACTGAGAGGACTTCAGTCTTTATTGCGGGTCTGCTCAGGAGGGCGAAATATTGCTCCTCCTTTGCTATTCCCTCGCTGACCCCAAGGTTTCTTTTGATTAGTTGCCTTGGGTACTGAGAACCGGGACTTGGTGTCCCTCTTTTGCCTCTTTCTATTTTGTAGAGGCTGGGCCCAGGGTGCTTTCCGTTTCAGCGGAAACGCCTTCTTCTTGTCCGCTGTACGGTCTAACACTTTCTCTAATCCTGGCCCAAATAACAGGTCTCCCGTAAACGGGATCCCGCATAACTTGGCTTTGGATGCAGCATCCCCTTGCCAAGTCTTTAGCCATAGGGCCCTCCTGGTAGAATTGGCTAGAGCCGAGGATCTGGCTGCCATGCGTACCAGCTCTGCTGATGCATCTGCTATGTATGCAATGCCTTTGAGAAGAGTGGGAAAAGAGGACAAAATCTGCTCCTTCGCAGTACCTTCCTCAATATGTGCCTGTATATGGTTTAGCCAAAACTCTACATTTCTGGCTACCACCGTGACCGCCATGGTTGGCTTTAGGCTTCCCACTGTGGAGTCCCATGACCTCTTTAATAGGGTATCCATTCTTTTGTCCATTGCTTCAGAAAGGACCCCCATATCCTCAAATGCTAGATCGGTGTGCCTGGAGACTTGTGAGAAGGCAGCGTCTAGTTTTGGGATTTTATTCCACACTGATGACTCATCATCTGAAAATGGGAACCGTCTCTTTAAGGCTTTAGAAAAGAATTGTTTCCTTTCAGGTTCCTGCCATTCTTTCTTAATTGCCTCTATTAAGACGTCATGAACAGGAAAATTTTTCTTTTCCTGTTCACCTAAACCCTCATACATCTGATCATGCAGGGATAAAGGTTTCTTTTCCGTCTGTATACCCAGCGTGGTATGAATGGCTCCCAACAGCTGGTCTACCTCTTCTAATGAGAGTTTGTATCTAGAGGGTCTTCTGGAATCCCCTTCCAGTGCTTCACCCTCAGATTCTTGGGAGCCGGACGCTGTGCTGTCAGGCTCGTCCTCTGCCTCCTCTCTAGGAGTAACTGAAGGACCGGCACTAGTGGAGGGTAGTGCCTGTGCTTTTCCTAGTACCGGTAGCACCGGTGGGGGGGCAGTTTGCAGTTGAGGGATCTGAAACCCTTCAAAAAAGGTTTTGAAAGCTACAAAGGTACTCGATAGTTCCTTGACAGATGCCGCTAAGTCACTGCCCTGCTCTGTGGAATGTTCTTGCACCAACTTGTGAATACATTCCTTACATAATGCCTTCCCCCAGGAATCTTTAAGTGTGTTTTTACAAGAAGGGCACCTCCTTTTTGAGTTATGAGAGGGCTTAGACTTGTCAGGTTTCTGAAAAGACATAAAGAGAAACCCCACACACATTAATACTGACATAAGCTTCCTGCAACTTGCAGGCGCACAGCGTCTTTCATATGGGCTTACCACACTAGGGGCCCAATGAAAATAACCCTCTGACACAGGAGGGACCTGCCCACCCCCCCCTTTGCTGAACCCTTGAGGGGGAGGGGGATGGGTGGTTGTTATAGGCCAGGGGAGGTCCTCCCCAGGTTCCCCTTACCTTTACATGGCTGGAGCTGGTCTCTGTCGTAGCAGTCTGGTCCCTCCCTTCTGCGTCCGACATGCTTGTGTCACCACCGGAGCTTTAGCTGTCTCTACAGCATATGCAGCTCCTCTCCTAGCCCATGCCTGGCCTCCTTTTCATGATTCGCGGCCGGAACCGGAAGCCGCGAACCCGGAAGTACACGCCCCTCTTGCCGGACGTGACGTCACCCGTCACTGACAACGCCGATCCCTATACCCAGCGTGTTCCGCGCTGCGAGCGCCACACGCCGCTGGAGGTATGGGACGGCAGGACCTGTACTTATGCTCCGCACTCGGAGCTGAGAAGGAAACCCCCCTGACCTCCGCTTGCACTCAGGGATGCAGGGGTGGCAGTCTCCCCAGGTTAGTTACCTGGTCTGTTTGTCCAAAAGGAGCCGCTGCTGCTTTGTTTGTGGACATGTATCCTTGCCTGAGCCTTACATACCCCCTGGTAATCCTGACTCTTTTGGCTGGTTCCAAAAAGGTGTCTCCCCTCCTGGAGGAAACACAAATAACTGAGGAGCAGCAGGGGAGGAGGAAATTTATAGCAAGCTGGCGCAGGTGTTTCCTACAGAGGGGAGGAGCCAAGGTCTCTCAGGTGGCTGTCCTGAAAGACGATAGGGGAAATTGTTGGTTGGGTGCATCTGAAGTATGGGTGTCCCTTCCTAACTGTAGGAAATTGTTGGTTGGGTGCATCTGAAGTATGGGTGTCCCTTCCTAACTGTAGGAAATTGTTGGTTGGGTGCATCTGAAGTATGGGTGTCCCTTCCTAACTGTGGAAAATTGTGGGTTGGGCCCATCTGAGGTATGGGTGTCCCTTCCTTACAATACGGTGGTAACACTGGGGTATTAATTTAGGTTGTATCTGGTAGTACATAAGTGGCTAATTGTCCCTGAGCCAGTGTAGTTGCGCTGGGGGCCTTTAATTAGGAGACAGATACAACCGGTTAATCGTGAGTATATAGGCTCCCTCAGTCATGCATTAAGATTTACCACCACTTGCCGACCACCTCATTTAGAAGTGCGACGGTAACATGGCCTCTCTGCGCTGGATAACATATCTGATACGTGATCCAGCACTTCCCGGTAGGGGGTGCATGCATGCGTGCCAGCCGCCCCGGCTGTACTGTACTTAGTTACAGCACAAGCCAATCAGAAGGTGTCGGCGCTCAATCATTGGCTCCATCGTTCTGTTTTTTTTCATTTATATCGCAAAAAATAAAAAACCCAGTGGTGATCAAATACCACATAGAATGAACAATGAAAAAATTTGAAAAAATCACATACATTTCTTTTGGGTACAATATTGCATGACCGCGCAATTGCCAGTTAAAGTAGTGCAGTGCTGAATGGCAAAAAATGCCCTGATCATGAAGGGGGTTCAATCTTCCGGAGGTCAAGTGGTTAAACTCTGGCGCTTTCTTAGTTCATAGACGTTAATACCACAGTATTGCCTGCAAGCATGTTCTCCTCTAACCTCACAAGGTCCAGATTCATGGCTTTCATAAAACTGTCTATTCCTCTCAGCCTCCATCAGAATTTTTAAGCCTCAGTCCTCTACATTTACTGGTGTTCTCCATTATGTGGCCAAAATATTTGAACCTGTCTATTCCAAGATGTCCTTCTCAGTGGCGGCTGGTGCTCAAAATCTTTGGGGGGGCGCAAACAAACTGAAAAATTCAGAAAAAAACCCCATCAATTGCAGCCTCACTGTGCCATCAAACGCTGCCACTGTGCCCCAAATGCTGCCACTATGCCCGTTAAATGCTGCCACTGTGCCTGTTAAATGCTGCCACTGTGCCCCAAGTGCTTCCACTGTGCCCCACGTGCTGCCACTGTGCCCCAAATGCTGGAATTGTGCCCCAAGTGCTGCCACTGTGCCCCAAATGCTGCCACTGTGCCCCAAATGCTGCCATTGTGCCCCAAATGCTGCCACTGTGCCCATTAAATGCTGCCACTGTGCCCCAAGTGCTGCCAATGTGCCCCAAGTGCTGCCTTCCAATGTGCCCCAAGTGCTGCCTTCCAATGTGCCCCAAGTGCTGCATTCCAATGTGCCCCAAGTGCTGCCTGCCACTGTGCCCACATGCTGCCACTGTGCCCCAAGTGCTGCCACTTTGCCCATTGAATGCTGCCACTGTGCCCCAAGTGCTGCCAATGTGCCCCAACTGCTGCCACTGTGCCCCAACTGCTACCTTCCAATGTGCCCCAAGTGCTGCCTGCCACTGTGCCCAAGTGCTGCCACTGTGCCCCAAGTGCTGCCAATGTGCCCCCCGCCCGCCATCTGCCCGGCACTTACCTTGTCTTAGTGTGCAGCAGGTGATGGCGGAAGGCGGCGAGCAGTGTCCTGTGTCCTCATTGCGACCTGATGTCTTCTCCCGCGCTCCTCCTCTTGTCTTCTGCAATGATTGGACGCCTAGGTGTCCAATCACAGCGCCTGTGATTTCAGCCTATCAGGTGACAGGTAACAGACCCGGCAACCTGATTGGCTGAAAGGCCGGTCAGTGTTAGGGAAGCTGACAGCTCTAATTGGGCGCTTCCAAAGAAACCCCTGCCGCTGTAATTCAGATGCCCGGCGCCCGACAAGGGGCCGGACACCTGAATAAGGGGGCGGCAGCGGTGACAATAGATAGATTCATGCAATCTATTGGTGATAGAGCGATGCAGGAGAGTGGGGGCGGCGCTCCTGCGCCCTCTATGGACACACCGCCACTTCTTACAGTACAAAGACAGCTCAGCAAATTCCTCCAATCCAACAGATCAAAAGATTATTACTTCAAGTCCAGTTCTTGTTGTTATGTTACTATACAGAACATTTTTAAATAAAATTTGTTGTATTCAGGTAGATGGTGAAATTGTATAGGGTTGGATTGTATTTCTTTGTAAATGTTGTTAGCTGTAGAGGTTAAATTACTGTTTGCATGAGAGCCTTGATGAAAGTGTCAGAAATTCACCCTTTGGAATGCGTGTCACCATGCAAGTGTACCGAATAGTAGAACTTTACAAATAGAGACGTCTTCACACAGTGCCAACTAGGGATGAGCCGAACACCCCCGGGTTCGGTTCGAACCAGAACCTTCGAACGGACCGAAAGTTCGCGCGAATTTTCGAACCCTATACGTTATAATGGACGCGAACGTTCGAAATCAAAAGTGCTAATTACAACGGCCAATATGCATGTTAATGTCATAAAACAGGTTTGGGGACCCGGGTCCTGCCCCAGGGGACATATATCAATGCAAAAAGAACTTTTAAAAACTAACGTTTTTTCGGGAGCAGTCATTTTAATGATGCATAAAGTGAAAAAAAAAAAAAGTGACATTTTCCTTTAAATATGGTACCTGGGGGGTGTCCAAAGTATGCCTGTGAAGTGGCATGTGTTTCCCGTGTTTAGAACTGTCCTTGCACAAAATGACATTTGTAAAGGAAAAAAAGAAGCCATTTAAAACCACTTGCGGCTTTAGGTTTGATCTTAAGTAGAATCTGAACAGGTACATTATGAAGTGTAGCTCCATCCCAAAAAAATCTATTTTTAAGCTTTTTGGAGAACATAGGGAGGGGTTATCACCCCTGTAACATTTGCTGTCTTTGCACATCTGTTCAGAACATGTCACCTCACTTTCCGTCCCAATGATAAATGTTTTTGGAAAAGTGGGGTTTTAATTGAAACAAGGATTGGTGATAAAGTATCAGTAGAGAGGAGATACCTTTTTCCCAAATTAAATCTAACAGGATAGAATTTCCCTTCCTAGGGTAGATTTCCTCTCACTTCCTGTTTTCTCTTTCCATTTGCAAGTAGGAGTCGTTTGTAAGTTGGATGTTTGAAAGTAGGGGCCTGGCGTATATACTCTGCAGAAATTTGCCCTATTAGATGTTGGTGTAGCCACAAGACTGGTGGGCACAGGAATGGGCCCTGCTGTGAGTTAATAGATCAAGATTTGTAATTGCATGCACCTGTTGAACAGGGCAGAAAAATTGGGGGTGGTGGTGGTGGACGGTTTTGCCACAAGACTGTAAGCTCTCACAGTTACTCTTGGTGGGCGCAGGAATGGGCCCTGCTGTGAGTTATTAGATCAAGATTTGTAATTGCAAGCACCTGATGAACAGGGCAGAAAAATTGGGCCTTTGGCGGTGGTGGTGGACGGTGTTGCCACAAGACTGTAGGCCCTCATAGTTACTCTTGGTGGGCGCAGGAATGGGCCCTGCTGTGAACTATTAGATCAAGATTTGTAATTACCCGCCCCTGTTAAACAGGGGCTGAAAAATTGTGCCTTAGGCACTGGTGCTGGTGCCACAACACTGCAACCCCTCACAGAGACTGTACTTGGAGCACAGCAGTCACACGTGTTGCGAAGCATTTTTTTAAAAAATTGTAAGTACACGCCCCTGTTAAACAGGGGCTGAAAAATTGTGCCTTAGGCACTGGTGCTGGTGCCACAACACTGCAACACGGCCCTCACAGAGACTGTACTTGGAGCACAGCAGTCACACGTGTTGCGAAGCATTTTTTTAAAAAATTGTAAGTACACGCCCCTGTTAAACAGGGGCTGAAAAATTGTGCCTTAGGCACTGGTGCTGGTGCCACAACACTGCAACACGGCCCTCACAGAGACTGTACTTGGAGCACAGCAGTCACACGTGTTGCGAAGCATTTTTTTAAAAAATTGTAAGTACACGCCCCTGTTAAACAGGGGCTGAAAAATTGTGCCTTAGGCACTGGTGCTGGTGCCACAACACTGCAACACGGCCCTCACAGAGACTGTACTTGGAGCACAGCAGTCACACGTGTTGCGAAGCATTTTTTTTAAAAAAATTGTAAGTACACGCCCCTGTTAAACAGGGGCTGAAAAATTGTGCCTTAGGCACTGGTGCTGGTGCCACAACACTGCAACACGGCCCTCACAGAGACTGTACTTGGAGCACAGCAGTCACACGTGTTGCGAAGCATTTTTTTAAAAAATTGTAAGTACACGCCCCTGTTAAACAGGGGCTGAAAAATTGTGCCTTAGGCACTGGTGCTGGTGCCACAACACTGCAACACGGCCCTCACAGAGACTGTACTTGGAGCACAGCAGTCACACGTGTTGCGAAGCATTTTTTTAAAAAATTGTAAGTACACGCCCCTGTTAAACAGGGGCTGAAAAATTGTGCCTTAGGCACTGGTGCTGTGGCATGGATCATTGAGGAGGAGGAAGAGGATAGTCAGTGAACATAAGAGGACAGTCACTCAGCATCAGCATAGGCAGTCTTGAAGGGATGTGACATTAAAAATTATTCGGTTATATCCGCCTCAGGTGCCTGGTAGCTGGTGGTGATCCAAGACTGATTCATTTTGATGAATGTCAGTCGATCAACCGAGGCGGTGGACAGGCGCACCCTATGATCAGTCACAAATCCTCCAGCAGCACTGAATGTGCGTTCGGAAAGAACGCTGGAGGCAGGACAGGCCAGTAGCTCAATTGCATACTGTGCAAGCTCTGGCCAGTGATCCATCCTCAGGACCCAGTAAGCCAGAGGATTTTCGGTGGGAAAGGTGTCCAAGTCTGACCTTGCCCCAAGGTATTCCTGCACCATGTATATCAGACGCTGGCGATGGTTGCTGGAACCGATCATACCTTGGGGCTGCGGACTAAAAAATTGTCTGAACGCATCGGTCAGACGTCCACCTTCCCCACCGCTCCTTCTGCCACTGACCGAAGCCTCAGCAACTCGTCGCCCAGGACCAGGAGTTTGTAGCCTCCCAGTTTCTGGGAACGCGTTGCACAGACCTTTCTGCAAGGCCTCCCTGAGATGTCTCATCCTCTGCTCCCTCTGCGACGGCAAGATAAGGTCCGCAACCTTACCCTTGTACCGCGGATCAAGGAGAGTGGCCAGCCAGTAATGGTCCCTCTCCTTGATCCGAAGAACACGAGGATCCTTCCGCAGGCTTTGCAGGATCAGGGAGGCCATGCAGCGTAGGTTAGCTGAGGCATTCGGTCCGGAGTCTTCTGGGTCACTGAGGATGACATGATCGCCAGCCACCTCCTCCCAGCCACGTACAAGTCCACTGGCTTGTTGGGACTGTACATCATCCCTAAAAGACTGCTGCTGCTGATGCTGAGTGCCAGGCTCCACCTCCATGCTCACACAATCCTCCTCCTCCTCCTCCTCCTCCTCATCCTCTTCCTGTGTGATGGGTGGGGACAGAAGGAACACTGTCCGGATAAAGGGGGCCTTGAGAGGCAAGGAAGTCCTCCTCTTCCTGCCTCTGTTCTGCCTCAAGTGCCCTGTCCATTATCCCACGCAGCGTATGCTCCAACAGGTGGACAAGAGGGACAGTGTCACTGATGCATGCACTGTCACTGCTCACCATCCTCGTGGCCTCCTCAAATGGTGAGAGGACAGTGCATGCATCCCTGATCATGCTCCACTGACGTGGGGAAAAAAACCCAAGCTCCCCTGACCCTGTCCTGGTGCCGTAGTCGCAAAGGTACTCATTGATGGCCCTCTGCTGCGTGTGCAGTCGCTGCAGCATGGCCAACGTTGAGTTCCACCTGGTGGGCATGTCAGATATTAGGCGGTTCTTGGGCAGGTTCAGCTCCTTTTGCAGCTCAGTCAGCCGAGCACTGGCATTATAAGATCGGCGGAAATGCACACAGACTTTCCTGGCCTGCCTCAGGACATCCTGTAAGCCTGGGAACCTGCCCAAGAACCGCTGCACCACCAGGTTGAGGACGTGAGCCATGCAGGGCACATGGGTGAGCTGCCCCTGTCGCAGGGCGGAGAGGAGGTTGGTGCCATTGTCAGAAACGACCATTCCTGGCTTAAGCTGACGTGGCGTCAACCACCTCTCGGCCTGCCCCTGCAGAGCTGCCAGAACCTCTGGCCCAGTGTGGCTCCTGTCCCCCAAACACACCAGCGCAAGCACGGCATGGCATCTTTTTGCCTGCGTACTTGCGTAGCCCCTTGTACGCCTACGGAGCACCGCTGGTTCCAAGGACAGAGCACTGGAGGAAGAAGAAGAGGAGGGGGTGGAGGAGAGAGGTGTGTCACAACCAGTAGCAGTAGTCGCGTTTTGGAGGCGTGGTGGCGGAACAACCTCCAACACTACTGCACCTTGTCCTGCATCCCTCCCAGCTGCCAATAGAGTGACCCAATGGGCCGTGAAAGAAAGGTACCGTCCCTGTCCATGCCTGCTGGACCATGAGTCAGCGGTAATATGCACCTTACCGCTGACCGCCCTGTCCAGCGAGGCATGGACATTGCCCTCCACATGCCGGTAGAGAGACGGAATCGCCTTCCGCGAGAAAAAGTGGCGTTTGGGAACCTGCCACTGAGGAACCGCACATTGAACAAACTCACGGAAGGGGGCCGAGTCTACCAACTGAAAAGGCAGCAGTTGAAGTGCTAGCAATTTAGCAAGGCTAGCATTCAACCGCTGGGCATGTGGATGGCTGGGAGTGTACTTCTTTCTACGGTCCAGCAGCTGGGGCAGGGAAATTTGCCTGCTGCATTCGGACGTCGGTGTACTGCAAGTACTTGGTTGTGACACACCGAATTCTACACCTTCAGTCCTCTCAGAGCAGCTTTCAGAGAGGACTGAAGGTGTAGTGGGGATGGAGATCCCAGCTGAGGAGGAGCAAGGAGAGGTCCGCTTAGTTCTTTGGTGTGGGTCTTTTATGTGTGCCTGCCAACGAGCTGCATGGCAGGTCGCCATATGTCTGGTCATGCTTGTCGTGCCCAAGCGGCTGATGTTTTGGCCACGCGAGATACGCTTGAGACAAATATTGCAAATAGCAGTGGTGCGATCTGCTGCACTCGTCTCAAAAAAGGCCCACACCAAAGAACTTTTCTGATAACGTGCAGAGGCAGCGCCCTGCACAGGCGGAGCTCTGCGGTGTTGTACAGTTGCTGTGCTGGCCTCTACCTGGCCTCCAGGGGGCATCCTGCCTCGTTGGACATGTGACGCCGCATCCTCCTCCTCCTCGTCCTCCTCCTCATCCTCTCTCCCTTGAGGCACCCACGTGGAGTCAGTGACCTCATCATCCCCTCCCTCTTCACCACTAGAGCAAACCTGGCAGTAAGCTGCAGCTGGTGGAACTGTACTGCCAGATTCCTCAAGCTGGGTATCGTCATCCGAGCCTTCGAATCGTTGGGCATCCTCCTGGAGCATGTACCCAACACTGTGCTCAAAGAGTTCGGGGGACTCCTCAGGAGGACATGGTGGGTCTAGGGAAGGGGTGGCTGATGATGCTCTGTCAGTACCCTGAGCCTGGGTGAGAGAGGATGAGGAGGATGAGGAGGGCTTGGTCATCCATTCTACCAAGCCTTCAGCATGATGCGGCTCCACATGTCCAGCTGCCGAAAACAAAGACGCGCGTGTCCCATGGCCACGTGCTGATGACGATGCACGACCACGTCCACGGCCACGGCCACGTCCACTAGAAACAGAGCCTGCCTGCCCTGTGTTCTTGGCTCTGCACGCTCTGCCTCCCCTTGGCGGTCTTCCAGCCATTGTAGTCGGTAGTCCTGTGGGTGCTGCTGAGAAGAAAATATAGGAGCTCTGTGTGATGCCACTAACACACTAGAAGTCCTATAGGTGCTTCTGCAAAGAAAATATAGGAGCTCTGTGTGATGCCACTAACACACTAGAAGTCCTGTGGGTGCTGCTGAGAAGAAAATATAGGAGCTCTGTGTGATGCCACTAACACACTAGAAGTCCTGTGGGTGCTTCTGCAAAGAAAATAGAGGAGCTCTGTGTGATGCCACTAACACACTAGAAGTCCTATAGGTGCTTCTGCAAAGAAAATATAGGAGCTCTGTGTGATGCCACTAACACACTAGAAGTCCTGTGGGTGCTGCTGAGAAGAATATATAGGAGCTCTGTGTGATGCCACTAACACACTAGAAGTCCTATGGGTGCTTCTGCAAAGAAAATAGAGGAGCTCTGTGTGATGCCACTAACACACTAGAAGTCCTGTGGGTGCTTCTGCAAAGAAAATAGAGGAGCTCTGTGTGATGCCACTAACACACTAGAAGTCCTATAGGTGCTTCTGCAAAGAAAATATAGGAGCTCTGTGTGATGCCACTAACACACTAGAAGTCCTGTGGGTGCTGCTGAGAAGAATATATAGGAGCTCTGTGTGATGCCACTAACACACTAGAAGTCCTATGGGTGCTTCTGCAAAGAAAATAGAGGAGCTCTGTGTGATGCCACTAACACACTAGAAGTCCTGTGGGTGCTTCTGCAAAGAAAATAGAGGAGCTCTGTGTGATGCCACTAACACACTAGAAGTCCTGTGGGTGCTGCTGAGAAGAATATATAGGAGCTCTGTGTGATGCCACTAACACACTAGAAGTCCTATGGGTGCTTCTGCAAAGAAAATAGAGGAGCTCTGTGTGATGCCACTAACACACTAGAAGTCCTGTGGGTGCTTCTGCAAAGAAAATAGAGGAGCTCTGTGTGATGCCACTAACACACTAGAAGTCCTGTGGGTGCTTCTGCAAAGAAAATAGAGGAGCTCTGTGTGATGCCACTAACACACTAGAAGTCCTATGGGTGCTTCTGCAAAGAAAATAGAGGAGCTCTGTGTGATGCCACTAACACACTAGAAGTCCTGTGGGTGCTTCTGCAAAGAAAATAGAGGAGCTCTGTGTGATGCCACTAACACACTAGAAGTCCTGTGGGTGCTTCTGCAAAGAAAATAGAGGAGCTCTGTGTGATGCCACTAACACACTAGAAGTCCTGTGGGTGCTTCTGCAAAGAAAATAGAGGAGCTCTGTGTGATGCCACTAACACACTAGAAGTCCTGTGGGTGCTGCTGAGAAGAATATATAGGAGCTCTGTGTGATGCCACTAACACACTAGAAGTCCTGTGGGTGCTTATGCAAAGAAAATAGAGGAGCTCTGTGTGATGGGACTAACACACTTCAAGTCCTATAGGTGCTTCTGGGAAGAAAATATTGCTCTGTGTGTGTAATGGGACTAACACACTTCAAGTCCTATAGGTGCTTCTGGGAAGAAAATATAGCTCTGTGTGTGTAATGGGACTAACACACTTCAAGTCCTATAGGTGCCTCTGGGAACAAAATATAGGAGCTCTGCCTGCCTGCCACGAACACACTACAAGTCCTATAGGTGCTTCTGGTAACAAAATATAGGAGCTCTGCCTGCCTGCCACTAACACACTACAAGTCCTATAGATGCTTCTGGGAAGAAAATATAGCTCTGTGTGTGTAATGGGACTAACACACTTCAAGTCCTATAAGTGCTTCTGGGAACAAAATATAGGAGCTCTGCCTGCCTGCCACGAACACACTACAAGTCCTATAGGTGCTTCTGGGAAGAAAATATAGCTCTGTGTGTGTAATGGGACTAACACACTTCAAGTCCTATAGGTGCTTCTGGGAACAAAGTATAGCTCTTTGTGTGTAATGGGACTAACACACTTCAAGTCCTATAGGTGCTTCTGGGAAGAAAATATAGCTCTGTGTGTGTGATGGGACTAAACACACTTCAAGTCCTATAGGTGCTTCTGGGAACAAAATATAGCTCTGTGTGTGTAATGGGACTAACACACTTCAAGTCCTATAGGTGCTTCTGGGAACAAAATATAGCTCTGTGTGTGTGATGGGACTAACACACTTCAAGTCCTATAGGTGCTTCTGGGAAGAAAATATAGCTCTGTGTGTGTAATGGGACTAACACACTACAAGTCCTATAGGTGCTTCTGGGAAGAAAATATAGCTCTGTGTGTGTAATGGGACTAACACACTTCAAGTCCTATAGGTGCTTCTGGGAAGAAAATATAGCTCTGTGTGTGTGATGGGACTAACACACTTCAAGTCCTATAGGTGCTTCTGGGAAGAAAATATAGCTCTGTGTGTGTAATGGGACTAACACACTTCAAGTCCTATAGGTGCTTCTGGGAAGAAAATATAGCTCTGTGTGTGTAATGGGACTAACACACTTCAAGTCCTATAGGTGCTTCTGGGAACAAAATATAGCTCTGTGTGTGTAATGGGACTAACACACTTCAAGTCCTATAGGTGCTTCTGGGAAGAAAATATAGCTCTGTGTGTGTAATGGGACTAACACACTTCAAGTCCTATAGGTGCTTCTGGGAACAAAGTATAGCTCTTTGTGTGTAATGGGACTAACACACTTCAAGTCCTATAGGTGCTTCTGGGAAGAAAATATAGCTCTGTGTGTGTGATGGGACTAACACACTTCAAGTCCTATAGGTGCTTCTGGGAACAAAATATAGCTCTGTGTGTGTAATGGGACTAACACACTTCAAGTCCTATAGGTGCTTCTGGGAACAAAATATAGCTCTGTGTGTGTGATGGGACTAACACACTTCAAGTCCTATAGGTGCTTCTGGAAGAAAATATAGCTCTGTGTGTGTAATGGGACTAACACACTTCAAGTCCTATAGGTGCTTCTGGGAAGAAAATATAGCTCTGTGTGTGTAATGGGACTAACACACTTCAAGTCCTATAGGTGCTTCTGGGAAGAAAATATAGCTCTGTGTGTGTAATGGGACTAACACACTTCAAGTCCTATAGGTGCTTCTGGGAAGAAAATATAGCTCTGTGTGTGTGATGGGACTAACACACTTCAAGTCCTATAGGTGCTTCTGGGAACAAAATATAGCTCTGTGTGTGTAATGGGACTAACACACTTCAAGTCCTATAGGTGCTTCTGGGAAGAAAATATAGCTCTGTGTGTGTAATGGGACTAACACACTTCAAGTCCTATAGGTGCTTCTGGGAAGAAAATATAGCTCTGTGTGTGTAATGGGACTAACACACTTCAAGTCCTATAGGTGCTTCTGGGAACAAAATATAGCTCTGTGTGTGTGATGGGACTAACACACTTCAAGTCCTATAGGTGCTTCTGGGAAGAAAATATAGCTCTGTGTGTGTAATGGGACTAACACACTACAAGTCCTATAGGTGCTTCTGGGAAGAAAATATAGCTCTGTGTGTGTAATGGGACTAACACACTTCAAGTCCTATAGGTGCTTCTGGGAAGAAAATATAGCTCTGTGTGTGTGATGGGACTAACACACTTCAAGTCCTATAGGTGCTTCTGGGAACAAAATATAGCTCTGTGTGTGTAATGGGACTAACACACTTCAAGTCCTATAGGTGCTTCTGGGAACAAAATATAGCTCTGTGTGTGTGATGGGACTAACACACTTCAAGTCCTATAGGTGCTTCTGGGAACAAAATATAGCTCTGTGTGTGTAATGGGACTAACACACTTCAAGTCCTATAGGTGCTTCTGGGAACAAAATATAGCTCTGTGTGTGTGATGGGACTAACACACTTCAAGTCCTATAGGTGCTTCTGGGAACAAAATATAGCTCTGTGTGTGTAATGGGACTAACACACTTCAAGTCCTATAGGTGCTTCTGGGAAGAAAATATAGCTCTGTGTGTGTAATGGGACTAACACACTTCAAGTCCTATAGTGCTTCTGGGAAGAAAATATAGCTCTGTGTGTGTAATGGGACTAACACACTTCAAGTCCTATAGGTGCTTCTGGGAAGAAAATATAGCTCTGTGTGTGTAATGGGACTAACACACTTCAAGTCCTATAGGTGCTTCTGGGAAGAAAATATAGCTCTGTGTGTGTAATGGGACTAACACACTTCAAGTCCTATAGGTGCTTCTGGGAACAAAGTATAGCTCTTTGTGTGTAATGGGACTAACACACTTCAAGTCCTATAGGTGCTTCTGGGAAGAAAATATAGCTCTGTGTGTGTGATGGGACTAACACACTTCAAGTCCTATAGGTGCTTCTGGGAACAAAATATAGGAGCTCTGCCTGCCTGCCACGAACACACTACAAGTCCTATAGGTGCTTCTGGTAACAAAATATAGGAGCTCTGCCTGCCTGCCACTAACACACTACAAGTCCTATAGGTGCTTCTGGTAACAAAATATAGGAGCTCTGCCTGCCTGTCACTAACACACTACAAGTCCTATAGGTGCTTCTGGTAACAAAATATAGGAGCTCTGCCTGCCTGTCACTAACACACTACAAGTCCTATAGGTGCTTCTGGTAACAAAATATAGGAGCTCTGCCTGCCTGTCACTAACACACTACAAGTCCTATAGGTGCTTCTGGTAACAAAATATAGGAGCTCTGCCTGCCTGCCACTAACACACTACAAGTCCTATAGGTGCTTCTGGTAACAAAATATAGGAGCTCTGCCTGCCTGTCACTAACACACTACAAGTCCTATAGGTGCTTCTGGTAACAAAATATAGGAGCTCTGCCTGCCTGCCACTAACACACTACAAGTCCTATAGGTGCTTCTGGTAACAAAATATAGGAGCTCTGCCTGCCTGCCACGAACACACTACAAGTCCTATAGGTGCTTCTGGTAACAAAAATATAGGAGCTCTGCCTGCCTGCCACGAGCACACTACAAGCCCCTCTTTGTCAATCAATCTTTGTAACTGAATCTATCTAACTCAATCTCTGCAAGTGAATCTCTCTCTCTATCTATCTAAATGCAGCAGAGTGTCACAGGAACAGCCTGCTCAATCTGCGCCGGAACAGCATGTGACCGGCGCAGACGGCGTGGCGGCGTTTTATAGGGGGGGCGTGTACTACAGCCCCTGAGCTGTAATTGGCTACAGGCGTCCTGCCTGTAGCCAATTATGGCTCTTCGAGTTTCCGGGGCTGTGATTGGCCAAGCATGCGGGGTCACAGTGCATGCTTGGCCAATCATCAGCCAGCAATGCACTGCGTCGGCCGCGCCGGCCGCAATGCATTGCGGGGCCGCGCGCATCACACGAACGTGATGCGAGCGGCCAAAATAGTTCTGGGCTCGCCGAGCGAGCGAACGCCCGGTGCTCGATGCGAACGTGGGTTCGCATCGAGCACCGGGCCCATCCTTAGTGCCAACCCTTCCGAAAGAAGTCTCATTCTGTAGATGCCAAGGTGCTCTTTCTGTAGCACAGGTGGGCAAATGGAAAATTACTTGTGCATGAAAGAGAGTAATATGGAAACATGTCTAGCCTAGTGGTTCCCAATCCATTTCTTGTCACAGTCTTCACAGTCACACTTCATAACCATGTTTCAATCTTTTTTTTAGGATGCTCCGGACAACACAAAAAATTGAATGTATGGACTCCTGGCAAATATAAAAACTTATAGTGGTTCTAAATTCTAAACATTTGTTACCTTAATGCATTCCCTGTATTAACCACTTCCCGCCCAGCCTATAGTCAATTGAAGACTGAGCGGGTCTCTTGTTGATCCGGGTGGATGTCATATGACGTCCGCCCGGATCGCGCCTCTTGCGTGCCCATGGGGTCGCAAGAGGCGACACAGCTGATAATTGATCACAGTACTTGCCCACTGCCGGTACCATGTGACCGTTGTAACCATTCACAGCAGGTCACATGACAGTTGTAAGCAATGGATTGCTTCTTTTCAAGCCATTCATTGTGTACAATTGTGTTGATAGCTGTGATTTGTTCACAGTGATCACATGGTACAGACTGGGTCAATCGCAGCCCATCTGTGCCATGTAATCAGCTGTGACCAATCACAGCTAATCACAACAAAACATGTTCCCATTAGACTGGAAGAGGTCAGAGACTCTGCTACAATACAGTAATCAGTGCATTTTTATAGCACTGATTGCTGTATTAATGTCACTGGTCCCAATGAAATGTCAAAAGTGTCTGATCCCGCTAAAAATCGCTGATCACTGCCATTACTAGTGAAAAAATAAATAAAATAAATGCCAGAAATATATCCACTATTTTGTAGACGCTATAACCTTTGCGCGAACCAATCAATATACGCTTATTGCGTTTATTTTTTTTTTTAAACAAAAATATGTAGCAGAATACATATTGGCCTAAAATGATGAAGAAATTAGTTTTTTTACTTTTATTTTTGGATATTTATTATAGCAAAAAATATAGTTTTTTTTTTTCAAAGTTGTCAGTCTTTTTTCGTTTATACCGCAAATAATAAAAATCGCAGAGGTGATCAAAAGCTCTATTTGTGGGAAAAAAAGGACGTAAATTTTGTTTGAGTACAACGTTGCACGACCGCGCAATTGTCAGTTAAAGCGGGGCAGTGCCATATTGCAAAAAAATGGTCATTAAGGGGGTAAATCCTTCCGGGGCTGAAGTGGTTAAGCTTTGGGCATAGCTACAGCGATGCGACGATGGGATGCTCTATCCATCGCTGCCGCCACCCCCTATTCATGCATCCCGCCCCATTCAGGACGCCGGGCTCCTGAGTTGCAGTGGCGGGGGTGTTTTTTTGAAGCACCTGATTAGAGCTTTAGACCCTAATAGGCTTCAAAATAGGGTGTGCTTGTGGCGCAGAGCATTGCGCTACAAGCCCACCCAGGTGGAACAACACCAAATACATTTTTGCTGTTGCAACCCCTCCCGGCCAATCGGGAAGCGGGTCTGATGCCCGTCACCCGATTGGCTGAATGGACAGGCAATCCTATTGGATGCCTAAGAGGAGGGGAGGAGGAGAACACACAGGAGCCGCTACTCGATGCCCCGATCCCCTCCTTGATGTCCTCCGATGCCCACCGCCTAGATGGGGTAAGTGGACCGACTGCCAGAGAGCAAGCGGAGGGGGGTGGTTGTTTGCTGTCCCCCAAAACAAAAACCACAAGCCGCCACTGTTTGGAAGCATTTCACTGATTGCTTTTACTTGTTGCCTTTGCAAGGACTTGCTCTTTAACAGATACTAAACTGTATAAGGTGTAGGTCTTGGTGAACTTTCAAAATATCCCGGAGATCCTATTGATTGTAATTATGTGCTGTGGCTTATACTGTATGTTTGTTTGGTCGCTTTGACCCGCATTTGACCAATTACCTACCAGCCTTTAACCACAGCAGTTAAGTACCATGCAAGGCAGCACAGAGCGTCCTGCAAAGCAGAAAATAAATCACAACAGGGCCTGTAGGTACAGAATTTTCCAACATTGTTCTCCAAGGAGCACTCAACCCACAGGACCTGTCCTGACCATTCATTCGAACCCAAATTGGAGAAGTGTAGAGTGGACTCTTTGGCTAGAAAGTTGAGTTGTTTGTTAACGTCCGTAATTTATTTTTTTATAGAAAATAATCTTCAGCTGTACACAGCGGTACTGATACATGCCGAACGAGTCTTGCCTCAGGATATAGGAGGTGGGGATTTATCGATTCATCTGAACTGTGAAACACAATAATGCCGTGATTAGCTCGGGAAACCCTTCAGCATGACCTTGCCTGGGTTAGCGTGCGAGTCGTCTCTCAAAACTCTAGAGCTTTGCTCCTTCCACCCAGGAAACTAAGTCAGATAGAGTTTATAAAATCCTCCTTAATGGTGGAACATAATGTCTCAGGTCAGGTGTATAAACGTACAAATCCAAATAGTTTTACTAGGAACTTACTGTACAATTGCTCTTGTATCAGTAAAAAAAACATATTTAAAGGAGAAGTATGGCAAAAGCTTGTTCGCTCCTATTTCTCCTATGGATCAAAGGAGTGCAGTTAGGATGCACCCAAATGCCTGGACATGCGGCTGGGTCAGACTCTCAGCTGCGCCGCTCGTAGATTGAGTCAACCGCTCCTGCCCCCACCACAGCCCCAGCACTCCAGTGAGCACTGGAAGGGCAGAGCAGAGAGTCACCCGAGCTAGGGGAGAACCGAGCAATCAGAGGTTGTTTGATTGCTCATATTTCTGTGTAGCGGGGGGGGGGGGGCAGATATCGATACGGCATCCACCTAGGTGAGTATCATTTATTTTTTGGAAGCCCATACTTTTCTTTTAACCGCTTCAGCCCAGGAAGATTTTACCCCCTTTCTGACCAGAGCACTTTTTGCGATTCGGCACTGCGTCGCTTCAACTGACAATTACGCAGTCTTGCGACATTGCCCCCAAACAAAATTGCCGCCCCTTTTTTCCCACAAATGGAGCTTTATTTTGGTGGTATTTGAAAAAAAAATTGCGCTATAAACAAAAAAAGGGCGACAATTTTGAAAAAAAAAAAATCATTATTTTTTACTTTTTGCTATAATAAATATCCCCAAAAAATATATTAAAAAAATTTATTTTTTCCTCAGTTTAGGCCGATATGTATTCTTCTACATATTTTTGGTAAAAAAATAGCAATAAGCGTATTTTGATTGGTTTGCACAAAAGTTATAGCGTCTACAAAATAGGGGATATTTTTATGGCATTTTTATTATTATTTTTTTTTTTATTAGTACTGGCGACAATCTGCGATTTTTATTGAGACTGTGACATTATGGCGGACACATCAGAGACTTTTGACACTATTTTGGGACCATTGTCATTTATACAGCGATAACTGTGTAAATGACACTGGCAGTGAAGGGGTTAACCACTAGGGGGCAATGAAGGGGTTAAGTATGTTGTAGGGAGTGATTATAACTGTGGGGGGGATGGGCTTCAAGTCACATGACAGCGATCACTGCTCTCGATGACAGATGACAGTGATATCTGTCATGACACAAGCCAGAATGGGGAAATGCCTTGTTTACAAAGACTGAAGTTTCACTTTAAAGGGCCCAAAAATGTCAACAAAATTGCCAAGTGTATAGATAGCACACGGGTTGCAGCAGCAGCTTACCTGTAAGCCCCTCCCCCCGGAGTCTCCGCCTGTTTCAGGAAGCCCCATGGAAACAGAGGGCTCGACTGTGCTGCACCGACACACACACTGGGGTGGATGGCACTGGAGCCTGGCTGGCCAGGGATGAGAGCAGCGGGCTTTGACTGGTGACATACAGTGGGATGACGGCTCTGCTACGGCCAGAGATGGGGGGTGAGTGGAGGGCGTTTCCTGGGCAGGGCCTTGCCCTTGCGGCTGCTCGGTGTCAGTTACAGTTCCGCCACGGGCTGACAACACAGTTGGTGGGGCTGACACAAAGCGGCGGGCTGGCACACAGCGGGTGGGGCTGACACAAAGCAGTGGGCTGACACACAGTGGGTGGGGCTGACACAAAGCGGCAGGCTGACACGCAGTGGGCCAGGCTGACACAAAGCGGCGGGCTGACACACAGTGGGTGGGGCTGACACAAAGCGGCGGGCTGACACACAGTGGGTGGGGCTGACACAAAGCGGCGGGCCGACACGCAGTGGGCCGGGCTGACACAAAGCGGCGGGCTGACACACAGTGTGTCGGGCTGACACACAGTGGGCGGGGCTGACACAAATCGACGGGCTGACACACAGTGGGTGGGGCTGACACACAGCGGCGGGCTGACACACAGTGGACCGGGCTAACATACAGCGGGTGGGGCTGACACAAAGCGGCGGGCTGACACACAGTGGACCGGGCTGACACACAGTGGGTGGGGCTGACACAAAGCGGCGGGCTGACACGCAGTGGGCCAGGCTGACACAAAGCGGCGGGCTGACACACAGTGGGTGGGGCTGACACAAAGCGGCGGGCTGACACACAGTGGGTGGGGCTGACACAAAGCGGCGGGCCGACACGCAGTGGGCCGGGCTGACACAAAGCGGCGGGCTGACACACAGTGTGTCGGGCTGACACACAGTGGGCGGGGCTGACACAAATCGACGGGCTGACACACAGTGGGTGGGGCTGACACAAAGCGGCGGGCTGACACACAGTGGACCGGGCTAACATACAGCGGGTGGGGCTGACACAAAGCGGCGGGCTGACACACAGTGGACCGGGCTGACACACAGCGGGTGGGGCTGACACAAAGCGGCGGGCTGACAAACAGTGGGCCGGGCAGACACACAGCGGGTGGGGCTGACACAAAACGGCGGGCTGACACACATCGGGCAGGCTGACACACAGCGGGCAGGGCTGACACACAGTGGGCAGGGCTCCTCCGCCTGTTTCATGAATCCCCATGGAAACAGAGGGCTCGACTGTGCTGCACCGACACACACACTGGGGTGGATGGCACTGGAGCCTGGCTGGCCAGGGATGAGAGCAGCGGGCTTTGACTGGTGACATACAGTGGGATGACGGCTCTGCTACGGCCAGAGATGGGGGGTGAGTGGAGGGCGTTTTCTGGGCAGGGCCTTGCGGCTGCTCGGTGTCAGTTACAGTTCCGCCACGGGCTGACAACACAGTTGGTGGGGCTGACACAAAGCGGCGGGCTGACACACAGCGGGTGGGGCTGACACAAAGCGGTGGGCTGACACACAGTGGGTGGGGCTGACACAAAGCGGCGGGCTGACACACAGTGGGTGGGGCTGACACAAAGCGGCGGGCTGACGTGCAGTGGGCCTGACTGACACAAAGCGGCGGGCTGACACAGTGTGTCGGGCTGACACACAGTGGGCCAGGCTGACACAAAGCGGCGGGCTGACACACAGTGGGTGGGGCTGACACAAAGCGGCGGGCTGACACACAGTGGGTGGGGCTGACACAAAGCGGCGGGCTGACACACAGTGGACCGGGCTGACACACAGCGAGTGGGGCTGACACAAAGCGGCGGGCTGACACACAGTGGACCAGGCTGACACACAGCAGGTGGGGCTGACACAAAGTGGCGGGCTGACACACAGCGGGCAGGCTGACACACAGCGGGCAGGGCTGACACACAGCGGGCAGGGCTGACACATTGCGGGCGGCCCCTCAGCCTCATCTCCAGTGACAGCTCAGATCCCCACTGTATTCCTGGACACTGTATTGTCCCGGAATGAAGGTGCCCAGGACAGATCTGCAAAACGCGATACTGTTCCGAGCAATCCGGGACACGAGGCCACCCTAACCTCCACCTTCTTCATGTTCTCCAGGCACTAGTGAAAAAAATTTCAAGAAACATCAGTTTTTGTGACTAGCACCCAACATCCTGAACATTTAGAGAAAAAATCACTCCCTGGGAAGAATGCACTTGGGACATTTGCACTTGGGACAAGTAAATAGGCCAGAGATATTCACAATGTAGTCGCTAGTGAGCTGAAGGTCAATATATAAATGTATATAATAACAGTGCTTCCCCCTAGAGTTACAGTAGGTTCTGGGCAGAAAAAGTGGCACAAGGTAGAAATAGACACCAGTGCTGAAGAACTTGCAATCTTAAGCAATCTGCTTTAGGGGATCCAGGTGTCATAAATAGCGTACAATTCTACGACACTCCATCAGTGCATTAATGATTGCTCTGCTGTAGTTAAGCGTTCAGCAAGTAAATGCGTATGAGGAATCTTTACTCAATATGTTGTGAACCGCCTTCCTGCTTTTAATGTAGAACTCATCTGTGCGGAAATGGGGAGATGTTTGAGCCATCTGTGCGTCCTGTGATCCGAGAAGGAGAGGGACAGTCACACACAGCAGAATGAAAGTGGAAATTCTCCCGTACTGCAATATACACTTTGGGCAGAAACACCTGCATTTGCTTGGTCCGAGGTTCCAGGAAACCACTGGAAAAATGACTGTGTGGTCAGATTTTTTATTGCTAAGCACCCTTTCCTCTGAGAAAATATGACATTAATCAGGATTAGAAAACAAGACAAAAGAGAATAGATAATAAATGTTCAAAAGTGACTCATATGGTGCTTTCTACAAAAAATGAGTTTGACGTAAATGTCTACTTTTGGATGGAGTGGGGAAGGATTAGAACTCACATTAGGATTTAACTTCTACCCACAGCCTCATTAACCAATTACAGACTGGAAGATTTTCCTCCTTAATGACCAGGCCATTTTTGGCGATACGGCACTGCGTCGCATTAACTGACAATTGCGCGGTCGTGCAACGATGTACCTGAACAAAATGTACGTCCTTTTTTCCCTACAAATAGAGCCTTATTTTGGTGTTATTTGAACATCTCTGCTATTTTTATTTTTAGCGAAACAAAAAAAGAGTGACAATTTTGAAAAAAAATAATATCTTCATCAGTTTAGGCCAGTATATATTTTTCTACATATGTTTGGTAAAAAAAATTGCAATAAGCGTATATTGATTGGTTTGTGCAAAGGTTATAGCGTCTACAAAATAGGGGAAATATTTATGGCATTTTTATTATTTTTTTTTTTTTACTAGTAATGGCGGTGATCTGCAATTTTTAGCGGGCCTGCGACATTGCGGCGGACACATCGGACATTTTTGACACTTTTTTGGGACCATTGAAATTTATACAGCGATCAGAGCTAAAAATAGCCATTGATTACTGTATAAATGTCACTGGCAGGGAAGGGGTTGACACTAGGGGGCAATCAAGGGGTTAAGTGTGTTCCCAGGGAGTGTTTCTAACTGTATGGGGGGCTGGGCTGACTAGAGGAGGAGTGAGATCGCTGTTCCTTATCACTAGGAACAGCAGATCTCTCTCTAACTTCCCTGTCAGAACAGGGATCTGTCTGTTTACGCTATGCGCATCGGGTCCCCTGTCGTACAGTGCGCGCACGTGTGCCTGCTACAGCTCTTTGAAGGAGCCGACGTACACCTACGGCAATTTGCGGGAACGTGCTGACCTGCCGCCGTATGATGACGACGGCTGCTTGGCAAGTGGTTAAAGAGATTTAAAATCACTAGAAGTGAGGTTTGGGTATGCTGATACTGTGGGTTCAGTGTGAATCAGGGTGGTTCAAGATTTACAGTCCCTGCAAATATTTGTGCAGATTTATCTGGGAGAATTTTTTAAAACAGTAACATGGTCTTTACAGTATGTAAAATAATTACTTGGTTACTGTATCATAATCTGGTGTCTGTGTAATTGCATTAATCTTCAGAAATGTCAGAACCCAGGGTGTCATAGGTGTCTGGAGACTTGCAAGGTCAGGGCGATCATCAGGGTCAAATATCTTTAACCTCCCTGGTATGATTATTTCTGATTTTTGATCCTGAAAGCGGTACAATTATTTTGCATGGAAATTTGGCGTTTTATATTGTAGGCCTGTAATTCTTAGGAATAACTCACTTAAACCTGTCCAAACCAGAGTCTAGTAGATATCCCGGGTATAGAGAAAGCACCACCCCTTCAGGCCGATCCACCAAGACAAATGCTTTTCTTCTAGAAACAATGAGCCCCATGCACAGATAAGAACAAACGAAGAAACTCTGGACAGCCGCACTCCGGAGAAGATATATTTTCTTGTGTCTTTTATTGCAAATTTGGGATCACAAAACACAACCCACAGCAGGGTGATACAGGAAAAACTGACGCGTTTCACACTATAATAAGTGCTTACTCATATCCCAAGTATAATAAAGTTTGAAATACGAAATCATAAATTATAATATAATAAATAACTATAAATAATTATAACAAATAATAATAAAATAATAATAAAAATTATTCAATATTGTAATCAAATCAAAAACACTGAAATTCTCTCAGTTGCAGAATTGTCGCTGTCATTAGATTTAGTGCTTGATGAAGGATTGCCCCATGAATCACTAGCGCTCAATTCTGCAAGTGATTCTAATTTATTATCGCTGTTTTCTAGCTGGTCTAAAACCACTTTTGATAAAGGCACGGTTTTGGTTGCAATGGACAATCTCCAGTTTCCAGGCAGAAAGAACAGTATATATAATATAAAACTGCATGTAGGGCACTGGACATGCCACTAGGGACAAAAGGGATGTGAAATAAATTGATACAGTAATGTAATCTGTAAGATTACAGTGTACTGTATATGTATTGTGTGTTTTACTTTTTGAATTTGGTGCCGTTCTCCGTCCCCGTGCGTCACAACAACAGGGAACGGAGCTCGGCTCCGTGATAGATCGACGGCTCCCACACAGTGCGGGGAGAAATCGCAGGATCCTGGGGACAAGGTAAGTAAGCTGTACCTGGATCCTGCGATGCGATCCCGAGTGTGGCTCGGGGTTACCGCTTTTGGTGCTGAAAATCCACCCCGAGCCACACTCGGGAATACCGTCAGGGGGGTTAAGCGGCCCTCATGGGAATAGCGCTAAATACTTTTTGAATTTTTTGCTGCAATGCTTTCCTTTCAAAAAAGTAGGCTTTTGTTTCAGAATCAGGGGTGGTATTTTAGGGTTTTCTATATATATATATATATATATATATATATATATTTTTTTTTTTTTTTATTTGATGTTAAAAGGTCCTTTTTTTGGGGTGCTCAAAGTGCTTAATTTAGTTGTTACTAAGGCTAGCCATAGATGATAAAATTTTCCTTCCACCATGGAAGTCACAGTCACAGTTAGAAACACAGTGGGGGAGATTTACTAAAACTGGTGCACACAGAATCAGGGGCAGCTGTGCATAGTAACTAATCAGCTTTTAGGCCTCATGCACGCGGACGTTTTAAAAAAACGGGCTGTAAAGCTAGGTGGGACACCTGGAAAAAGCAGGCTAAAAAAACGGGACTTTTACCGCGTTTTGCATTGGCATTTTCTGCGTGTTTTTTAGCGTCAGCGTTAATTAGCGTTTTTTAAAGAAAAACACATCTCTAATTTCCTATACAGGGATTACAGTGTCCAATCAACTTTTTGCAGCAAAAAAACGCTGCAGCTCAAAAACGCCGGTGCGCGTTTTTGCACGTTTTTGCGCGATTCGCGTTTTTACAGCTCTAGTGCTGCACCACAGAACGCACTGGTCCTGGGTTTTTTTTACAGCTTAACGCCTATGCCATTTTCAGCTCAAAAAACGCTCAAAAACGCAGCTGCAAAAACGTCCGTGTGCATGAGGCCTTATTGTCAAAGCCAACTGAACAAGCTGATCGGTCGATCAACTTAGGTACAATCAGCTTGCCCATACATGTTTCAAATCTCAGCCAGTCCCTGCTGAACAGGCCAGGATTCAAACCATCTATGGCCAGCTTAAAGAGTAACTCCACTTTTGCTGAGAAAAAAAACATATTATTTTTTCTTTATTTGCTATTTTTTTTTTCCCCATGAAAGTGGAGTTACACTTTAACTGTCTGTCTTTGGAGCTGCCTTTTGTTCACAACAAAATGCCACTTATGCAGGCATTCAATGTTTTTTTTAATGCCTGTAAAAGCACCTTTGTTATCCTATGTGGCCATGCACACCAACAGTAGGCATTTACAGTCATATTAGAAGAGGAGCGTTTACAGGCAGAAAAGGGGAGTGTTCTGGCCAGTAAAAGGCATTTATGCTCAAACGCCATACATGCATAATACGCCCAAACATATTGTAACATTAGACACGTTTTTTTCTGCCACATTCTGGCAAAAAAAAACTGCCTATTTTCATAAGCCTGTGTGCATGAGGCCTTAAAATAAAAATAATAAATATATAATAATAATAAATGATAAAATAAAAGTTAAGCATGCACTGACTCAGCTAAATATCCCTGATTAAAACTGTCCTGCTGCTGGACAAGTTTACACTGCTGTATCCTCTTGAGCCTGGGTTCAGACTAGTGCGTTGCGATTTCAGGGCCCTGCGTGACTGCGCAGTGAAACGCCGGCTGTTCTGCGGATTGTCCGCGTTTTAGGTGCGAATCAGCTGCTAGCATGAATTCGCAACTCATTTTACTACTTCTGAGGGGGAAATCCACACCAAATGTTTATCAAAAAACCGGCATGGGTTCCCCCTCCAGAGGCATACCAGGCCCTTAGGTCTGGTATGGATTTTAAGGGTACCCCTACGCTGAAAAAACGGCGTGGGGGTCCCCCCACAATCCACACCAGACCCTTACCCGAGCACGCAGCCTGGCAGGTCAGGAAAGGGGGTGGGGACGAGCGAGCGCCCCCCCTCCTGAACCGTACCAGGCCGCATGCCCTCAACATGGGGGGGTGGGTGCTTTGGGGAAGGGGGGCGCCCTGCGGCCCCCCCACCCCAAAGCACCTTGTCCCCATGTTGATGAGGACAAGGGCCTCTTCCCGACAACCCTGGCCATTGGTTGTCGGGGTCTGCGGGTGGGGGGCTTATCGGAATCCGGGAGCCCCCTTTAATAAGGGGCCCCCAGATCCCGGCCCCCCACCCTATGCGAATGAGTATGGGGTACGATGTACCCCTACCCATTCACCTAAGGTGTAAAGTGTAAAGTAAAAAAACACCCATTTTTTCAAAATATTTTATTGCACTGCTCTGGGGGTCTTCTTGCGTCTTGGGGGTCTTCTCGCCGGACTCCTCCGCTATTTTACCTAGCTCTTTTACCGAGCGGAGAAGCCCGGCTTTCTTCTTCTTCGTCGCCGTCGTCGTCTGGGGGTCTCGATCCGCCTTCGGGGGTCTTCCGGGGTCTCTTCTGTTCTTGCCGCTGTCCTCGCATTCTGTGCCGCCTTCTTCTTCTTAAAATGTTGACTCGTCGCTCTCTCTGGCCGGAATGCCAGAGCCGCGCTGTGTTGGCACTTATATAGGGACAAGGGAGCAGGGTCACATGCTCATGTCACATGGTGACCCCGCCTACATATGATGTCACAGTCCCGGAGGATTATTGCTCGTCCCCACCCCCTTTCCTGACCTGCCAGGCTGCGTGCTCGGATAACGCTGTTTTTCGGCATAGGGGTACCCTTAAAATCCATACCAGACCTAAGGGCCTGGTATGCCTCTGGAGGGGGAATCCATGCCGTTTTTTTTTTTTTTTTCAAAAATTAGGCGTGGACTTCCCCTAAAGAGGTGGTACAATGACTTGCGAATTTCTGTTCAGAACGCAAGCCAGGTGCGAATCAGATGCGTGCCCATAGAAGATAATGGGCCTGAATTCGCACCTGATCCGCACCAAAGACGGTTGCGTGTTTGTGTCAATTCGCATTGCGCATGCACCGGACATGTGTGAACGTGCCCCATTGAAAACAATGGGTTTTCAAATGTCCTGCGAATTTGCAGTATTTTACCCCGCTGCGAATTCGCTATAGTGTGAACCCAGGCTCAATGTCCTAACAATTGTACTAAGCCCCAGCCTGTTCAGATTTACACTGCTTTGTCATGGCTATAGATAGACTTTAAAGGAAAACTTCAGCCGGTTTAACCACTTCATGCCCATGCTATAGTAGAAAGACAAGTACAGCGCGGGCTTAGATTGCCGGGAGGGCATTCATGAACCTCCTCCTGTGCTCGCACTGCCCGCATGCCCCCAGCAGGCCCTCCAGTGCCACCTATGATTGCCCACCAGTGCCACATATCAGTGCCCAACAGTGCCACCTACCAGTGCCCATCAGTGCCACCGATCAGTGCCACCTATCAGTGCCCTTCAGTGCCACCTACCAGTGTCCTTTAGTGCTACCTATCAGTGCAGCCTCATCCGTGCCTCCTGATCAGTGCCGCCTATCAGTGCCCATCAGTCTCGCCTATCAGTGCAGTCTCATCCATGCATTCTGATCAGTGCCGCCTATCAGTGCTACCTATCAGTGCCCATCAGTGCCACCTATCAGTGCCGCCTATCACTGCAGCCTCATCCGTGCCTCCTGATCAGTGCCGCCTATCAGTGCCACTTATCAGTGCTGCCTATCAGTGCAGCCTCATCCGTGCCTCCTATCAGTGCCCATCAGTGCAGCCTCATCTGTCCCTCCTGATCAGTGCCCACCAGTGCCATCTCATCAGTGCCCATCAGTGACACCTTATCAGTGTCCATCAGTGCAGCCTCATCAGCACACATCAATGAAGGAGAAAAATTACCTGTTTGCAAAATGTTTAAACAAACTATGAAAACTGTTTTTTTTTTTTTCTTCAAAATTTTCCATCTTTTTTTGTTTGTTTAGCAAAAAATAAAAACCCAGTGGTGATTAAATACCACCAAAAAAAAGCTCTATTTGTGTGGAAAAAATTATAAAAATATCATATTGGTACAGTGTTGCATGACCGCGCAATTGTCATTAGATTGTGACAGCGCTGAAAGCTGAAAATTGGTCTGGGCAGGAAGGAGTTAAAATGCATAATGCCATCGATCAACCTGTAAGACTTTTTTAAATCTGACAAAATATTCAGCATGAACTTGGGAACAGTAGTAATAATCTTATTTGAAAGTCTTTGGGTTAAGTTGATATTTTAGGTAAATACAACATACATTGAGTTATGGCGCTCAAATATAATTAGGCACATCTGCAATATACTGATCCTGCGTCGAGAATTCAGATGAATGATTTTGTGAAAAATCTCTTTATTATTACTAGAGAGATGAGTTGGGAATGATTACTCTGTGTCTTCTTTACATAGTTACATAGTTAGTCAGGTGGAAAAAAGTCCACAGAGCCTCTGTCTGATGGTACATAAAAGCATTAAAGCATAAAATAGGTGTTTGTTAAAATGTGGACATTTGTGAGGCTGTAAGCAAGTTGCCTATTGCAGTTTAGTTAAGTGCTGCCCCAGCCGGGGAGGTTAGAGTTAACTATGTTTCCCGTGTTTTTCTAGGTCTTCTTCCGTCCGACTCATTGGTACTGTGTCTGTATAAAAGGGACAGGGGTCCAGAACCGGAGAGCTGCTGCTTTTTGCTATTGTCTACACTGCTGATGCCATTGCCGAGTCCGGAGTTCCTGCTAATGAATATCTGACTTAAGGAGCCTCCCACAGCATAGGGGGATTGCTAGGACCTGCAGTCCACCCTGAAGATACCAACCCTGGACACTGCCGCCTTGGACTTTGCCAAGAGATGGATACTTACCTGTGCAGGTACACTGGGGCAGCCAAAAGTCCAAGTTAGGAATTAGTTTAGGAAAAGGATTGTTGTCTTTGTTTGACTGTCATGTCTAAGTTATTTGAGTAAAGCTTTTAAAACTTTGTCTTTGCCTGCTCTGAAAGTATTTAAGAGGTGCAATGCAAGTGTAGCGCCAGTACTCCTGATGAGTACACGCTATGGCTTTAAATTTAGTTTTTGCCCAAAACTGTAGTTGAGTTTTGGGGTTAATTGTTCTAAATTATGCTTTGGCATCAGTTTGGCTGGGCTGTATTGAGGTTCTGCCTGGTCATAGGTGGGGTTTGCACCTGTGAGAGGCCCTAGAATGCAGTCTGGTTGGATGCATTGGGTACCAATCTCTTCTCGGAGCCAATCAGTGGGCGCGTTTGTCTCGCTGTGTATTCCAGGAGAGGGTACTTAAGGTGCTAAAGTCACGTGGTTCGTGGTCCCGGTCCAGAAGTTGCTACTGACTCTGTGGTCCTGGTCCTCCTGACCAGCCCCCAGAGGCCCTTAATGGCCTTCGGGTGCGGATCCATCCATTTCCGAGCCTCGGAACTGGCTAGTTTGAGGCGCAGTAACTGGAAGGAGGATTCTTAGGTGTTCCGGTGCCGTCTTGGATTTGGAGAGGCCCAGCAACTCTACATGCAACCAGAGGAGGACTCTTCAGTAAGAGAGCCATGCACGAGGATGGCTGCTTGGTAAGAGCCTGGAAGCTGAGCTGCCATGGACATTGATTGAATCCACAATTTCTTACGGTATCGCCAGACCGGCTGAAAGATTCTGGTACAGTAAGAAAAGTTCCTACTTTGACTTTCCGGTTACAACTAAGTTTTTCAACCAAGTCTGTGTGAGAGACTTTGCAAAGCTAGAATAGCTTGTTGGCTGCTAGATCCAAGCTCAAGGATTTATCCAGCAATTAAAGAATCCAGTTGCGAGTGACTATTCCCTGGATTATGTACAGAACGAGACTTTTATTGAAGTCAGCAGTTCCCAGCACCTGAGCTAAACTTTATCCTTATACCTTCTATTCCCAACTTAGACTGTTAACTGTTTTAAGCAAAATAAAAATCCTAAAAAAGAATTCAGGTGTCGGTCTCTACAGTTACTGGGTCATCAACCCTGGGAACCCCTAGACAAGGACAATGAGATACGAGCTGGTGGAGGTAATCGGTAAGCCCAGAAAAATTCAGCCGCTCCTTCGGGGGTCAGTGCTACACAAGTAACCGGCACACATAGGCTACAACGTGGGTCAGTTAAAGCATATTGGGGTATGAAGACAGCTTTGCGGGAGTTAACACAGTGTGGAGTACAAGCAAGTGGTTACCAAGGGTAATTGAGGTTTCACAAGCAGCCTATCATAAAGTGTGTACCTGTGGCAGGTGGGGCAACCTCTTGCAGCGAGGGAGTTGTTGTGGACACTCTCTCCATGAGCGGTCCATATAAACACCACAAGGTCTTCAGCCTGTGCACAGGTACAGAAGAAGAAGAGTTAGGTGATTGAACGCTTGGAGTCCATGCTAGGTGCATGGTCGGACCCCATTACATCACTGTGAGTGAGGTAGTGGAGATACACTGGACAGGTGGGGAGGGCATCAGCTCTACATGTCCCTCCTAAATGCAACATGTGACCATAGTGGTGTATATTAACATCAATAGATTTAACTACAGTTCAGTCATCTGTTCAAGTGTACACAGTGTATGGTCATCCTTGAGACAGAGGTCCACCTTAAGTTTGCGTTATCCCTGAAATCTACCTCCACCCTGTCCCAGGGCATTGAGGAGCATGACACAAGTAATGGTACCCCATGTGTAAGATAATGACCCTAAGCCAAGGTGCCTAGTGCAGCCCGGGGTAGACCTCTCATGTGACCCACACTTGGCACCAAACGAGGACGGGAACATGGAGGAAGTGTCATCTGCCTATTACCCTTGCCCTACAAGGCTTTGTTCACATGTGCAGATAGGGGACGGTAAAACCAGGCGGTTGAGCTACAATCTGAAGTAGGGAATGCAACCGCTCAGGACTGTACACATGCTGCAGCCATGTCAAAAAACAGCATGTGACTTTCGCCAGTTGTTACCACAGCCAAACAAGACCATATCCACTGCATATTTCTTGTTTAGTGGGGCAGCAAGGGCTGGAGAGGCAGGGCAATGAAGAAGCCAATCACAGAACTCTTTGCAATCATGGCACAGGGATCCCACAGGTATGGCATATGCATAGTTACATTGGTCCAAGCTGGATCAATGTAACTTTGTAAAAATATCCATCCAACCTGCAATTCTTCTTTAAGTTGGCCATAGGCTGTAAGATTTAATTCATTCAGCCCCACAACCAGGACAAGAGAAATCTATCAACTCCCCCATCCATGCTACACAGCATGGATAGACAGATCTGTAGCACAAGCTATTGTACTCCAACTGCGGGCACCTGCGGCTGTCAGATTACCCAAACAATGGCTTCATCTGATTGGATGCAGCCACTGTTCAGCCGACAATTTTCCACCCAGCTCCTTCGATTTCCAGATTGAAGGATGTCAGGCCAGAGGGTGCTGACAGGGCCACTGATGGCTCGAAATTCTCTCCATGTATGGCCAGCTTTGAAGGGGGGAACATTTTAGAAGCATGCCCCTCTATACTCAAATAATGTGCTTGTATATGTGGCAGACGCTCATTAAATATTTTACTAAACATCATTGAAAGACGGAATCTGTTTAAGCTTTAAAGTTAACTGGAATAAATTGAAAGCATTCCCTAATGCTACTTATTATGTAAAATCATCAAGCCCTCTTGAATTAGTTACCAAATTTATTTTGGAGTAAATTATTCAACTCCCTGTAACTACATATAATCAGAATGATGAAATACCACTACTAAAATCACCACAGTAACAAAAACAAGATTTGGATAAAACTGCCACGGAGCCAGAAAAATAGAGTCAGTATGATACAAATGATCTTTCTTTCACAGCTACTATATATTATTTTAGATGTGCTGCATGCAAAAATATCTTTAAAGAAGCTGATTGTATTATGAATTCCTTTTCATGCACAAGTCAACCACCCAGGCTCTTCATTACAATGCTATGCGTGTGGTCCATCACTGAAATACTTTATAATGACTTTCTTTTCAAGATAAACAGTGTATAAGCTGGGTCCCATTCAAGGCCGTCTTTGATATTAATTGGGCCCTGGGCAAACATTTTCTTGGGCCCCACTCCCCCCTACATTCTGAGACATACAAAAAAATAGCAGGTCAGCTCAAAATCAGTTTACTGCAGCAGATCACGCAGCAATTGAAATTGGTTGCCAGAGATTACAGCCTATCCTTACCGCTCACTGATTGGTTGCGAGAGATTACAGCAGATCACTACTGTTCACTGATTGGTTGCTACAGGTTTCTGCACACCATTACTGCTCACTGATTGGGTTGCTCTAATCTACATTCAAAATTAGTTCACAATGTCTCTTAAGCCCCATACACACGGTCAGACTTTTTCATGGATTTGGTCCGATCGGACAAGGTTGTTGAAAAATCAGACCGTGTGTATGCACCATCGGACAGTGTTCGTCGGTTTGTCCGTCGGACAAAGTCTTATCTCCTGCTGGAAAGATTTGCCGTCAACCCGGTCCGATCACACCAAATCCGAGCGTGTGTACGCTTGTCCGACGGACAAAGTGCTACGCATGCTCAGAAGAAATTCTGTGACGGAAGCGCTCGGTCAGGTAAAACTACCTTTCCTAATCGACACAGCACATTCGTCACGCTGCAATGTTAAAATGTCTTTAATGCAGCGCATTCTCTTTTTCTTTACAATGCACCAAGAATGACATGTTTTAGCTGCTCCTATTCACCCGCACTTCTCACAAACTTACTTCTTTATTACTTTGCAGCATTTATACACTACATGTTTATTTTTACTCAGATCGTAATACAATCTTTCTTATTTTTTTACCATGATTTTTTTTTTTTTTTTTTGGGGAATACATATTTGAAGGAGTTTTTTTTTGTTTTTTGGAGGGGGTTTGTATGTCTCAACTTAGCAAAACCACATTATTAACATTTGTATTTCTTGCTTAAATTTACTAGGAGTTTGTTGGTTGTTGGTGCCCCTTGTTAATTATACTTTAGGATTAGTGAAATGTACCTGCCTACTCAAAGAAAAACTGTCATTGTAGAAAAGTAAAACACAATAGGCAATGATTATTTCAAATCAAAAAAGCATTTATTTAGGTCTCAGCAACAAACCAAAGAGGAACGCAGCCATGGTGAAACTTGGGGAATTTGCAAAGCCTTGGACACCCATGGCAACCATCATTTTACAAACTTAAACAATTGGGGGCATGAAGAGTACCTATCTAAATAATAAGGGAGCGCAATCTGGTCCTGAAGTCCAAAACATCCGGAACTGCAGCAGATGCCATCTAGGTCCCCAGGCTCTGGTACTACGAGAGGCTCCATCTTCTCTCAGACCAGACTGAATCAAGGTCATCACTCTCTTGTCTTCCTTGTACGCTTCCTTCCACGCCGTGGTGCTGGTTCTGGTGGGGTGGCAGAAGGAGGAGGAGGAGGCGGAGCAAGGTCCCTCTCGCAAACATGTGTGAGGGGAGTCATCTCCCCAGCCATCCCCTCATTTAGTATTTTGAGGATGACCTCCTCACACATGCTGCGTTGCCCCGCCTCCATACCCGTAAATTTACTGGTAACCAAGGAGGCAAAGGCCTCCTCGTAGGTGGGTGTGGCATAGAGGGAGGCTGAGGCATCTTTTATCAGCTGGAGCGCTGACTCTCCCACCTCCCCCATGTTTTTCGCCCTTCTGTAGGGAAGGCGGAGGGGAGGGACTTGGGAGACAGTCAGGCTCCTACGCCTACCCCCCTGTTGGCTGCCACTACCCCCTGCCTCCTCTTGACTGCCACCTTCCACAGCCACCTCCTGGCTGAGGTCTTCCTGTGTATGAAAAAGGGACATAGTTTCAGTTATTTGTTCATCAAACACACACAATTCTCATCTAGTGACTGTTGCAAAATGTTTTCAAATACAAAACCATACAATTCTCAGCCCTGCAGTTTAGATTCTTCCCAAAAATGTCTCCCACACCACTGTCTGTTGATATGTCAATCACGTTAGGAAATAAGCAATTGGGGATCCTGAATTAACTGAACATCATTCATTATTGCCCAAACTGGTTACAAAACTACTATACCTGGAACAAGCTGGGCACCTGCACATCTTCCATACTGGAAGGCCCAGGTTGGTCCTCGGAAGCCTCATCAGGGGTGGCGTGCGCGGAAGGACGCGTGCAAGGAAGAGTCGAGAGTGACTTCCTGACAGTAGCCTGGTCTTTGAGAAAGTGGAGCCTGTCATAGTACCAGAGCGTGGGGACATGGACATCAGCTGCTGCAGCTCCAGATGCTTGTGACTTCAGGACCCTATTGCGCTCCCGGAAATAGGTACTCTTCATGTTGGTGATCTTCACTTTTAAGTTTGCCACGGTTGCCATGGGCAGGGTAGGCTTTACAAATGCCACCAGTTTCAGCAGGGCTGCGTACCTCTTTGGTCTGTTGCTATAATCCCTGTGTTTCGCCTGCCATAAGAGGGGGAATTGCCGGTATTTATCAATGAAGTGTGGGAGAAAGCTCACGTTGTAGAAGGCCTCCATCACCTCTGCAAGACACAACGCCACACAAAACAATATAAATAATGTCAGCCTAAACTCTCCTAATCACATCCATAAAGAAGCCTCAAGTTCTAATCAGTCTAGGCTAGTTATGTACCAACGTCAAATTGTACCTTCGTTTGTAGCGATCGTCTCGTGCGTGAGCTTTCTCTCCCCTCGTCTCCCAGATCGTGGCTACGACACAGGCGTGTGACGTTTTAGATACAGTGCGCATGCGTCAAACTCCGCCCGCCCCTGACGATCTTTCTCGTCTATTCCCCACCCCTTCTCTTTACGGCGTAGTGGGGAGAGCACATGGCGGGGACACAGCAGGTGCGCCACAAATATCCCACCAACGAGGAGGAGGACGAGGAAAGTCCGGAGGCAGAAACGTCCCGATCCCGGAGCCTGAAATTCAAGGCCTCCAATATGTCATTTGGAGAAATGTTGGAGATGGTGGACATATTAAAGAGGAGCGACTATGATGGGAAGTATGGGCCTTACCTCAACCCCAATGTCCGCAAGGCCAAGATCATGTCTAAAGTTGTGAGAAGGCTGTACAATCATTTTGGGGTACAACGATCCAAGGAGCAACTGAGGAAACGCTGGTCAGACCTGAAACTGAGGGAGGCCGATCAGTACAGAAAGATCAAGCGAATTCTTCTAAAAAGTAAGTAGTTGTGTTTTGTGTTTGATTTCTTGCTTGCATACTGCTCCATTGTGGTTTGATTTTTACAAAGTTGTACATTCCAAAATGGCCACTTCAGGTTCGTCTGTGCATTCGATCGTACTCAGCCTCGATCTTTCTGCCACTGTCATGTTCGTGTGTGTCCATTCGATCGTACTCAACCTCGATCGTTCGGCCACTTATAATACGATGTTTGGTGTTTTTTTGGGGAAAGGAAGTTTGTGCTCACTAGAAATGTCAGCAAGAGCGTAAACCAAATTTTGTCAATGTAAAGGAGAGGTCACTCAGTAGCTGTTTACCCATCTGGACTCTAGAGCACTAGTGCTGGGACACCCAAACCCCCTTTTTATTAGGCTTTTCCACACATGTGCTCCAGTGGATACTAGAGGGGGGTCTCCATCACACAAACTTCTACCAAAAAGCTAGTCAGTTTTGCACCTTTACAAAGTGACTACATTCATGTAGTTGACATTTGTAACTGGCCAAACTAAAATAGTGTCCGTCACTTTCAAACAATGTTTCTCATTTCCTATTTCTGCCCTCAATAGCTTGTGTTGCTAAATCTTCCTTTTGGACATTCTCATAGGGGAGCGAAAACTTGGGCCGTCTGAGGAAACCCCCAAACCAACACCTCCCAAAAAAGGGCAAAGAGCAGAAGCAGAGGAGGAGGAGGAGGAGGAAGGAGAGATCATCGAACTTGGAGAAATTGTCACCACAACAGGTGAGTGTGGGAGAACACAGCTACTGGTAAGCTAATCCATGTATGGCTGCCTCATTTCCAACACCCCATTTTTGTTTTTTTGTGGTTTTTAGGTGACGTGGATGTTGTGGAAGAAAAATCGCACTTTACCACAGAGAGTGCCCACGTACTCATCGGAGACATAATGGTCTGCAATCGAGATCTAGATTACATAAAGCAAAACATCAATGATGTTCAACAAAAATTGAAGAACATCATTGATGTTTTAGGAAAAATATGAAAACGCACCAAGTAATTAACACACATTTGTGCCAGCTTCTGAACACATTTGCAACTTAAAAACTGTGTGAAATTTGGAACATGCACACATTGTGTCCACATTTGCTAGCTCCCATCATGGTGGATGAATGCCAACGTTTTTTTGGGGTGCAAACACTTTACGAACTACGAAAGTGGTTGTGGTGAAGGGGTTGCACCCCCAAAAAACGTCCATTCATCCCCATGATGGAAAATGGCACTTTTGAAGCTTCTAGGCATGTGTTTTACCATCTAATGTCCATTTTCCGACCCAAATTGTGTGCATGTTCTAAATTTCCACTTTCCGGGGGTGACCCCCCCATGTGATGAAGGCAAGATCAAACACACTTTGAACATATAGTCATGTCTGATCTTGTCTTCACTTTACAAAGTTGAACTTTCCGAGTTCATAGGTTCTGTTTAGCTCCATGCCTGGTTTTACCAATTGCGGAATGTTTGTAAACAATGTTGTAAATAAACAAGATGTTGTCAGTTTTGGCGTGAAGATTGTAAATGCACTTGTGAATGTTTTCCTAGTAAACTTTTTTACTTTTCTAAATGTGTGGCTTCCTTATTTAAAAAACACAATGCATTATGTATGTAAAATGTAAAGGATATGGGGGGCAATGGGTGTTATTTACTAAAGGCAAATCCACTTTGCACTCCAATTTTCTTTCCCTGGGAACTTTTTCAATGCACTTGTAGAGCATAGCGGATTTGACTTATGTAAATGACACCCACAGTGCTTTGTACGAAAACACGGAGCACAGCATTTGGGAGAATACACACATGTCAGACCTGGTGATGAAAAGGAGTATTTTGGGTGTCAGTTATGCAGGACAAACCTTCTCTAGACCAAAGATTAGGTAGCAAACACACAACATGAGAAGAATCATTTTGGGAAGAAGAGACTGTTACCTCCTTTTGCCCAGAAAGTGCATTCCCACTGTCAAAGGCAAAGGGAAAAAATGTCAAAGTAAAATAAGCTAAAAAGAAGACTGAAATGACAAGAAATCATAGGTTGTTTAAAATATCTGATTTAGTAAAAAATGCCTCTCACACATCGTCAGGCAGAGCAATGGCCCCCCTACCCACAAAGTACTCCATATATTGGTCCCGGACCACACGGGCATTTAGAGGGGGCAAGCCTGGACGTGCCACTCGAAGGGCTGTGAGTTCCGCATTTGGAGGGCCCTCCACATCTGGGCCAACGGGCACCACATAGTTCCTGTTATGTCTTTTGAGGAAGTTGTGCAATATGCAACAGGCAAGAACTATGTGGTTCAGTTTGTATTCCGCCAAGTTAAATGCCGTCAGGAACAGGCGGAAGCGGCTGGCCAGGATGCCAAAAGCGTTCTCCACAACTCTTCTGGCTCTGGACAGCCTGTAGTTGAAGACCCTCTGGTCCGGGGTGAGGGTCCTCATCGGGAACGGCCTCATCACATGGGGAGTCAGCGCAAACGCTTCATCTGCGACAAAGACGAAGGGGAGTCCTTCAGCATTCTCCTCTGGAGGTGGCAAGCACAGACTGCCACTTTGGAGACGCCAGTAGAACTCCGTGTGCATAATGGCCCCACCATCCGATATCCGGACGTTCATCCCCACGTCCACATACATAAACTCGTATGTTGCCGACACCACCGCCAACATCACTACACTATTAAACCCTTTATAATTATAATAGTAGGACCCCGAGTTGGGCGGTGGGACGATGCGGACGTGTTTCCCATCAATTGCCCCTCCGCAGTTAGGAAAGTCCCAACGGCTGGCAAAGTGGGAGGCCACAGTCTGCCATTCCTGTGGCGTGGAAGGGAACTGTGGAGAGAAACAAGAAAAAAAAATTAGTCACTTTGCACCTAAACATTGCAAGCAGATTAGACAATCAACATCTTGGAACAAGAGCATTGTATAAAATTGGAGGCTGGAAAGTATTTGCACAGAAAAGTAGAGGCTCCCCTTCACAGATTACTCACCCCCCCATCAATCCCCCCACTTCTGATGGGACATTGGCAATAACTAGGGTTTTGGGGGGGGGTGGTGGACAGCTAACCCTCTGCACTTCATTGATTGGCAAATGGCTCAATAATGTGGGCTAGTTTGGCCAGACCCTCTGTACTTAACACTATTGGCAGGCCACAGGAAAGATCAAATAACATTTCAACCCCCCCCCCCCCCCCCCCCAAAAAAAAAGGCAGGCACAGTGTGACATTATTAAATTACCAAGCAAGCTAATAGGAGGGAAAGAAGACAAAAAAATAGGAAATGGAATGTATGGAGGCGGAGGCAGCCCCTTGCACTACATGCTTTGCTGAATTCATCCCTAAAGATGCGCACTATAAAGAGGTAGGTATATAGTGTGTATGGACCTTGGGAAAGCCAGCAGATAAAGGATTGGTACCATCTGACAGAGCAGTTGGGGGAGGGGGTTCCTAATGAGTTTGCCCCCCCCCCCACCAAAAGAAAAAAAAAAGGGGGCTCTACATGAAGTAAACCACACAGCAAACATTTGTGCATATTTTAGGGGGTGTTTGGGGGCAAACAATACTATGCAGCAGACAAAAGACATTGCTTAAGTGACTAGGCCATAGGTGTCTATTGGGGCAGAAGAGCATGCTGGTGAGGTAAGTGAAGGGAAAAATGCATGAAGGAGAAAAGGGGCACAGCATATTAGAGCATATTGCAATCATGGTAATTAGGGAAGGAGGTCAAAAATACAAGTCATTAGCAAACAGAGCATACATAGAAGGGAATAGTAAAGTAGAAATGTTACCTTAATATAGTCCTCCTGCAGGACCTGAATGATGGCAGAACAGGTCTCTGGAATAATGATTCCCAGGGCCTGGGGAGAGATACCTGAAGAGAACTTCAAATCCTGAAGACTTCTCCCTGTCGCCAAGTACCTCAACGTGGCAACAAGCCTCTGCTCCGGAGTAATGGCTTGTCTCATGCAGGTATCCTGCCGGCTGATAAAGGGGTCAGCAAAGCCAAAAGACGGTGAAAATCGGGGTCCGTCATCCTGAGAAAGTTCCTGAAATCATCAGGATTATTCTCCTGGATCTCACGAAGCAAAGGCATGTGCGAGAACTGGTCACGCTGAAGCAACCAATTCTTGGTCCACATACTCCTCGTCACTCTGTTCATGGACGGGTCTTGGGTCAAAGCTAAAAGCCCGACACCAATTCCGCGTACAGCACGAACTCGGCGACGAGTACGCACGGGAAACATCGCTCACAAGGTCACAAAAGGTCGGCTGGTCAGAACGGACAAACAGAAAGCACCGATAAACAGCAAGGCCTGAAAGAACGAAATGAATACCAGAAACGAGCAGACAATAAGCAGTGCAAATCAAAGCGTCCTATATCAAGATATAGGCCGCAATGACCAACAAATGCGAACTGACTACACGCACTAATAAACAGATACGCACGACAAGCACAAACTGAAGAGCAGTAACGATCTGAGTCAGACAACTGAGAAGCGCGAATCTTAAGTCACCAAACTTCCACTAACTCTCGATAAACACGGGATCAGCAGAAGGAGCCCAACGGGTGCCTGACGTGGTGCTGAACTTCCCTTTTGTAATCTCGTGGACGACGACTTACGTCACGACGTTCTTCCGGACCGGAGATTCCGACAACGTAGTCCGACCGTGTGTACGCAACACCAACATCGGACAAAGTACGTCGGACGAAGTCCGACCGACCTGGTCCGCGGATTGTCCGAGCGTGTGTATGGGGCTTTAGATGCTGCAGCCACCTCATCTGGCACCAATCTCTATTCCACAGCCAGACAGTGCTGTTTCTTGGCCTAGGCCGACAAGGCCCAGGCCTAGGGCAGCACTTTGCAGGGGGTGGCAAAAAAAGCTGCCCGAACAAAAACACCCCTCCCCTGACCCATGTTCCAGAGTCCCGGCTTCCTTGGCCACCTCCTGTAGCCTCCTGTAGCCCCTGGCCTGCTGTAGTGCGACACTTGCTAGTACTGCAGGCAGTCTTTGGGCGTACTTGGCTGGGGGAGGGGAGCGATTGGTGCCCCCAAAAGATGGCCGGATACACATAAGTTAACTGGTGGAGTCGGGCCTGATGCTCCGCCTACCCTCCTCTGCACAGCATAAACTCTGCATCTACTCCCCAGCCCGGAGCGTCGTTTGTGACGTCAGGAGGAGAAGAGAGAGAGAGGAAGGAGAATGAAGGGTTTCCCCAGACAGCAGCCAGGATAACAGGTACTATTACTGTCATCATGTGTGTGTGCCAAGCATCCAAATATAGTAGTGGCAGTGCTCAATAATATGGATTAAAAGAATATGCAGCAGATCATATTGTGATTTGTGCAACAAGCTCATTGAGCAGTCCACATTCAGTGAAAGTTCATGTACTGCAAACGTTGCAGTACATGAACTTTCACTGAATGTGGACTGCTTAATGAGCAGGGGTGGACTGACCCATCGTGCATTCGGTCACTGTCTGAGGGCCAGGGGCCATTAGGGGGGCCTCATTAGAGGCTCTGCAAGATTGCAACACATTGTAGCATGGGTAAAAGCTGTAATAAGACCTCTCACGGCGCACTGCTCCCCGCCAACCCCTCCTTCCCTCCCATCCACCCCAGGTGCTTGTACATGACATCACCGAATGCATGAGAAGAGTGTGCACTGTTGTATTCAGTTCTTCATTGCCTTTTCCACCTCGTCAAATCGATGTCCCCGAAGACTTGACTTTATTAGACCAAACAAGTGGAAGTCGGAAGCCACTAAAACTGGGCTGTACGGTGGATGGAGGACCACTGGCCTGCCGAATTTACCTGATTTGTTGTCAAAGATGCCTGTGGTTGCACATTGTCATGGTCGAGGTATCCAGTTTGCACAACCTTTCTGATACCCCAAGTCCTCCATCATCTACTGTATGGCATTGCGACCACAGTCCAGTTGTGTAGCAAGCTCACGGACTGACTCATTTGTCCACGCTGATCAATTCGTCCACTCGCTGATGATTCATGACAGTGATCAGAGTTAAAGGTCTCACACTGCAAGATTTGTCTTGAATGCTCCCCCCCCCCCCCCCCCCCACTCCCCCATTTGAAAACCAGGCTTTTTTCTGACATTTGTTGTTTACAAGTAAAAATCTGTATTTTTTGCTAGAAAATTACTTAGAACCCCAAACATTATATATTTTTTTGCAGACACCCTAGAGAATAAAATGGTGGTTGTTGCAATATTTTATGTTACACTGTATTTGCGCAGCGGTCTTTTAAACACAATTTGTTTGGAAAAAATGCACTTTAATGAATTAAAAAAACAATAACGTTAGCCCAATTTTTTGTATAGTATGAAAGATGATGTTACACCAAGTAAATAGATACCTAACATGTCATTCTTTAAAATTGCACACACTCGTAGAATGGCGTCAAACTACGGTACTTAAAAATCTCCATAGGTGACGCTTTAAACATTTTTACAGGTTACCTGTTTAGAGTTACCAAAGAGATAATGTGCTCTCGCTTTAACGATCGCGATGATACCTCACATGTAATGTGTGGTTTGAACACCGTTTACATATGCGGGCGCGACTTACGTAGGCGTTTGCTTCTGCACACAAGCACAGAGGGATGGGGCGCTTTAAAAAAAAATGTTTTCTTATTTCTTTAACTTTTTAATTTTACACTGTCCCAATATTTTTTTTGTTTATCACTTTTATTCCTCTTACAAGGAATGTAAACATGGTTGTAATAGAAATAAGCATGACATGTCCTCTTTATTGAGAGATCTGGGGTCAAAAAGACCCTTAAAAGCAAAATAGCTTTTTTTTTAATACTTTAAGCCCGAGAACCAGAAGTGACATCGGAGGTCTCTCCAGTCCTTCAAGGGTATTTAGCCGAGTGGGTGTTATCTTGCCTTCACGCGGCTTCCTGCCTAGCCATCGACTGCATTGGATCGGTTCCAGGCTTACGATGGGTCCAGTAAGCTTGGAAACGACCGGGAATCGGCCTATAAAAGTGATCCTGTGGCGAATCCTCCGCCAGGATCACTTTCATCTGAAAGCCGGCCACCTAAGGAAAAAAAAGGGAATAAACCCTGGTATTTAACATCAAAATCCTGACGTACATTCCCAGTTAGGCTGTTGGCAAGTGGTCTTCATCCATCTGTGTCAATGGTGTCATCTCCATAAATATTCTGTTACCCTCTGTGAATGTCAGACAGCCTGCACCCCTCCTTTGTCAAGAACTCAATGACAGCACATTACTTCTACTTCTCCATTATTTACCCCCAATAAAAAAGAAAAAGAAGTTACATGAAACATTGTAACAGACACCATTTTATTCTCCAGGGCCTCTACTATATATAATGTTTGAGGATTGCTATGATTAAGGCCTCACAGCCGAAAAACATTTAAGCATAGTTATGCTGTACTCACTTTCAAGCTAAATAAATATAGAGTTACCAACATGAGAAATTTGAACAACCTATAAAAGTTAATTAAAAAAAAAAAATGCCCACTTTTGCATTACTTTCGGTACAGTCCTTGCATATTAGCACTGGAAATTCCTGCTCTTAAATTTTACGCACTGAAATTGCTGTGCCAACAACAACCCTACTGACTTGAAGAGGTCAAAATGAATGTTCCATACCCGCTGGGCACCAAGTAACTAAACCTTATAGGATTTAGTTCTGTCCTGTAGAGATAAATGTATCCAATTTAAATGTACCCATGGAGTATATGATATCTCTCCTAGACAAGGGGAAGATTCACAAATAAAACTTTTGAAAGTAAAAATACATTCAGGAAAATGGATTTGCACAAATTCAGATTGTTCTTGTTTTCTATAATCGGGGTTTTTAGCTGCGTTGAGCAAGCCTGGGCTTCTGGTGGGTTGCTGAACCTCTTATGCCATGTACACACGATCGGACTTTCCGGCAGACTCCGGGGGGCATGCTGGGACTGTGACGCCATCACCCGGTGACCCTTATGCCTATATAAGTCGATACGCACCGCGTCCACTGCATTACAGCAGGAGAGAGCGTTGAGTCAACATCGGAAGTAGAGAAGAAGGAAGAAGAAGAAGAAGACAGCGGCGGCGGTGACGACGACGATGACGAACCAGAAGGAGGAGCCCGGAAGAAGAACCGGAGAGCGGGAGAAGAGGCTTGAAAGTGCGGAGAAGTCGGAAGAAACCCCCGAAGTCGGAAAAAGACCCCGGAGCTGCCTAATAAACTACTTTAAAAACCTGTCTAGTGTGTTTTTTTAATTTACTTTTTTTCCCCTAGGTGAATGAATAGGGGTACCATGTACCCCATACTCATTCACATAGGGTGGGGGGCCAGGGTTGTCAGGAAGACGGGGCTCGCAAGGTGTCAATCCCGCAGATGAAAGCGGCGAGATTGACTTCCTTCTCTAGTCTCGTCGTACCCGGAGTCACGTTCAAAATGAACGGACTTTAGTCCATGTGTGGGCAAGTCTGCTCGTTCGAAAAGTCCGGTGGACCTATGCTGCAAAGTATGGCGGATTGTCCGCCGGAAAGTCCGATCGTGTGTACGCGGCATCAGGAAAAAAGTTTGTAGTCTACTTTTAGCACTAGATTGATGTATCTGTACATTGGACAGCCCTATAGAGCCTTGAGAAATAGGATATTAAACCCATAGTTTTGTAAGCACTTTCAGCAACTAATTAATCACTGAAGTTGGCCATTAGGGATGAGCTGAACACCCCCCGGTTCGGTTCGCACCAGAACTTGCAAACAGGCAAACAATTTGTGCGAACAAGCGAACACCGTTAAAGTCTATGGGACGCGAACATGAAAAATCAATAATGTTATTGCCATAAAAAGTTTGGGGACCCGGGTCCTGCCCCAAGGGACATGTATCAATGCAAAAAAAGTTTTTAAAAGTAATTTTTCCGGGAGCAGTGATTTTAATAATGCTTAAAGTGAGACAATAAAAATGAAATATTCCTTTAAATATCGTGCCTGTGGGGTGTCCTTAGTCTGCCTGTAAATTAGCACATCTTTCCTGTGTTTAGCAAAATTACATTTGTAAAGGAAAAAATGTCATATAAAACTGCTTGCGGCCGTAATGTATTGTCGGGTCCCGGCAATATACATAAAAAATCATTGGAAAAACCGGCATGGGTTCCCCCCAGTCCATTACAAGGCCCTTTGGGTCTAGTGTGAATATTAAGGGGAACCCTGCACCAAAATAAAAAAATTGTGTGGGGGTCCCCCCAAAATCCATACCAGGCCCTTCAGGTAATGGGGACAAGGGCCTCTTCCCCACAACTCTTGCCCGGTGGTTGTGCAGGTCTGCGGCAGGTGGGGCTTATCGAAATGTGGAAGCCCCCTTTAACAAGGGGACCCCCAGATCCCTCCCCCTCCCCTATGTTAATGGGTATCGGGTACATTTTACCCCTACACATTCACCAAAAAAAGGGTCAAAAAAGTAAAAATGACAAGAGACAGTTTGGGAATTAAAAGTCTTTATAACGTCCCAGAAATGTTCAGGTGGAAGAAATACAGGGGTTCTGGAAACTTTAAACTTGAAAATATAACAAATATGTGACAGGTGTCTCTTCATTCCATGCAGTGACACCTCTGTGCGAAATGGCCTCTCGCCTTACTGCTGTAAGGTAACAGCATGAGTGGAAAAAATTATTACAGTTTCCTCTATGGGTTCTCCTATGGATGGGCCAGCTGTTGACTCTCAGATGTGATCAATCCCAGCTGCCTCTAGGGGTCCGCCTCTCTTTAGCCCAGTGATAAGAGCTCTATGGTGGATGATAGCTCCTCTATAATGGTCTGGTAGTCCTCCCAAACTCACCCATATAACATGTGAAGGAAGGAAGGAGAATGCTTAAATAGTGTAATAATGTTTGGTATATTTATTGGTAAAAAGCATACAATCAAAACACTCACATATAAACAAGAAGGAATAGAGCATGTAATCCACAAGCGGCAAGCTCATATTCCCGAGGGTGTGCCTACTGGAGTGATGACATTGGGTTGCTTGGAAGTGGTCCCCACGCTGGTCTTACGGGGTGCAGAGATCAGGGGGGCTGAGCACTGTAGAAGCTCCGAAGATCGGTTGTCAGCTACAGATTAAGTGCTTTTGTTGTCTGCAGCTTTTACATCCCGACCGATGCAGGGCTCACATCTGCCATTGTTTACATTTGATTCTCTCAGGAGATGTTATCTTGAGCCGGGGGAGAGTAGAGAAACCAGCGACCGTGTCTGTGCCCTAGGTGGCAGTGCGCCCTAGGCGGCTGGCTAGTTCACCTAGTGGTAGCGCTGGCAGGGCCAATGATAAGTATGGTTGCCAACATTCTGAAAAAATTAATAGGGACACTTTTTTGTATGTAGGTGGAGTCTTATTTTAAGGCGGGGCATTCATTTGTAGGTGTGGCTTAGTGGAGAGAAAAAATGTGACGTGCGTAGCAGATAAAAAATGGGCGTGGTTTAAACTATACATTGGGCGTGGCTTAAAGGGGGGTTTGGTTAGAGTCTGAGATGAAATAGGGATAGAGGGAGAAGCAAGAGAGGGATAGAGGGGGAAAGAAAGGGAGAAAGAGAAGGAGAGAGAAAGAAAGAGAGAAAGGAAGAAAGAGGGAGAGAGAAAATGTCACCTTGAAATGCCAATACAGACAGTTTAACCAGCAGGGTGTTTGTGACAAGGAGTCATAAATTGGAATGCATATCCTAACAGGATGTTCTCACAGGCCTCCTGATGTGAGGCATCGGAGTAGAGAAGCACCCGATAAAACCCCCTGGGGGGGTGCAAATTAAAATGTCCTGAGTTACAGAAGATCCTGTTAATGAAGGATGACCCCGGTGAAATAGCGGTGATTCATGGATGAATGCTGCCCCTAGTGGACATTACAGCATACTTCCTAGAGGAAAGAAAAAGAAGAAAAAACTTCCTGGTGATTAGGAAGGACAGCCTCTTAAAGATTCTTATTGGATACAGATAGGCGGACAGTGGGTGTTATGTGGGTGGTGTCTGAGTGCATTTAAAAGTACTGATCAGCCTAAAGTTCTTTCTCTTTGCTCTTGCCCATTGAGCCCAGCTGAAGATACTGAATACAGAGGACACCCTTACGTAAAGTATCATCTATGCTCTTTTGTTTTATTTGCTCTGAAGTCTACTTTTAGTGTTTTTATGTTAGACTTTCTACTTTCTTTATAATAAATGAGATTCTTGCTTATTTAAGCACTGTATTTTTTTTTTTTTACAGATAATATTGTTGGTATATCATCACCGTTAACTTTATCAGAGCTTTGATAGACTAGATAATTATAGGAATAGATAAGTTAATACATATTTATAATAAATAGGGGGAAAACAAAACCACCCCATATTTATTTCACTTACTGCAGACACCAATCCTCTTCTGTCTCCTCCTGCAGAGCTCTTGGCTTCTCCGCTCCCTCCCTCCAGCTGTGCTGCAGGGAGATTAGTTCTAGCATCCGCACCCCCATCCCCCTGCTTTCCGGGCCCCCCTGTGCCCCCCTGTGCCCACTTTTTTCCTCCAGCTTTTCCTGTCTTCCCTCCTCTCCCGCTCGCAGGTGCTGCAGGCACACAAGAGGATGTTTCAGGATGGTAAGAATGTCATATGTCATATTGATTTTAGTGTATTTTCAACAAAAACATAATATTTTTTTTTTTGGGGGGGGGCTGTTATTTCTAACAGCAACCCTGAGCGCCGGTCCTGCCTTTCTCATGTAGCACCTTATGGAACCATGCTTGCATGCACAGACTAGAGTTGTGTTTCCCTATACAGTGGAACCTTGGATTACGAGCATAATCTGTTCCAGGAGAATGCTTGTTATCCAAAGCACTCTCATATCAAACCATAGAAGTCAATGGAAACGAAGAAAATTTGTTCCGCATTGATTTCTATTGCATGTGGCCAGAGGTGGGGGGGCACCGGAGAGTCTTAGAAATAATCGGTGATAGCTTGACTGAACTCGGAAAGCCTCGGAAAGGCTCGATAACTGAGTATTTTCGAGTGTCTCTAAGTATTTACGAACAGCTCCGAACGACTCCGAACCTTTCTGAGTTTCACCGGCGCCCCCGCACCTCTGGCCAAATGCGGTACTGCACGCGCTATTAGCTTGAATTCTGCTCGTTTTGTGAGACAACACTCGCAAACGAGTCAGAATTAAAAAAATAAAAAGTTGCTTGTCTTTCAAAACGCTTGTTAACCACGTTACTCGTAAACCAAGGTTCCACTGTACTATGTGCATCAAGAGAAATACACAGCCCTATAACCTAGGATGGTAAGGCACTCCCTTGCTCCACCCTACTCTTGCCATCTCCCTTCTTCAAGCTAGAAGACTACTACTTTTTCCTGATAGGACCAGAAGTTCAGGGAAGCAGCACTGAGAAAGCAGTAGCATTGAAAGTTTTAAACTGCAAGCACCGGGGAAGAATTTTGAAAAAAAAGTTGACTGTTGAATGTTTGTTTTATTGTGCTCAGTGTGTTAATTTAAGAAACACTAGAGGGTTTATCATTCCGGAAAGGATGTCAGGGATACTGCTGACATGATTGAAATTGCCAATATCATTGCACTGATATGCATGGAAAACACCCAGAGGTCTGGCTAGAATATATGATTTACTACACCTACATATGACACTCCTGCTATATCTCGGCAGGTAACAATTAAATAGATCATTTAATACAACTGGTTAGTTATTTGTTCCACTGGATGCCTGCAGACAATTCTATAAAGGTTAGGGGGGTTTTATAACAAAACAATCGAATCGAATGAGACCAATAAAAGATACTGCTAATATACTTCTGCACAGCTGCGTAACTCCTTTTTGTAACAATTACTGTCCTATTGTTCTGGCATGTAATACACTTAGGCTTTGCTGCAGGCAAATACTTGCACAGGGCCCTGCGATAAATAGTAGCGTGAATCCCAAATAACGTGGGAAGAAAGAACATTCTTTTAAAGTATAGACGAACACTTACCTTGTAAAATAACCCATTTAGGTGAAAATAAAAATGAAAGGCAAAACATCTGTATATAGATAAAATAACATTATAAATATATTTTTTCTTTTTTTTTTATAAGTGGTCACATGACCTCTGTTCACAGCTGCATAAGGGGGCTTAGAGAGCTGGGGGTGGAGACTGCATGGTGGGTGCGTCAGAGGATGGAGAGAAACAACAGTACACTGATCATCCCAGTGGAAAGCTGTGCAATACAGTTTTGCTCATAAGTGTACATACCCTGGCAGAATTTATGATTTCTTGGCCTTTTTCTCAGAGACTATGAATGATAACACAAAAACATTTCGCTCACTGGAGCCATTTATTATCAATCAGCTGTGTTTACTCTTTTTAAATCATAATATTCTCTGAAAAAATGGCAAAGAAATCATAAATTCTGTATGTAAACTTATAAGCACAACTGTAATCACAAGTCTAATCACTGGAGGATAGACAGGCTGAGCTCCCAGCACAGCCAGAAAACTGACCATGCTGGGATGGATTTGCTCTCATGCCTAATGTGGTCATTTTGAAGTAGGGAAGCAGGGGGACTGGCAGGATCAAGTATTTCACACAAAGGAAGCAATGCAAAGGAACAGGATGCTTTTTAACACAAGTACATGGCACAACAGCATAGTTTCCAACAGTCCCGATTTTTTCCAGGACAATCCCGATTTTGGGACCCTCGTCCCGATCGGAGGCCGTCCCGATTCGGGATTTTGCCTTTTGTCCATGGAAAAACGGGAATGTTTGGCTCTGTAGCAGTTCTGGCTCCTGGCTCCAACAAAATGTCCGTCGGTGCTGCTTCAAGCACTTTCTCCTTGTGTTCAGCTACATCTCCTCTCGTTCCTCGTGTTCGGTGGAGAGGGGAGTGGCCGTTCCGTGGAGCCAATGAATCGACTTCTCTCTTCACAATTCTCCAGCCGGGGTTAGCTGCACGGATCGGCCCCTCCCCTCTCCACTGAACACGAGGAACGAGAGGAGATGTAGCTAGACTGCAGCCAACACTCCGTCTGCAGCCAACACTCTGCTGGGGACACCTGATGTAAGAGGCACTCCGCTGGGGACACCTGATGTAAGGACAGACTCTGCTGGGGCACCTGATGTAAGAGGCACTCCGCTGGGGACACCTGATGTAAGGACAGACTCTGCTGGGGGCACCTGATGTAAGAGACACTCCACTGGGGACACCTGATGTAAGGACAGACTGTGCTGGGGGCACCTGATGCAAGGACGGACTCTGCTGGGGGCACCTGATGGCATCTAGTGGCAGGCGATGTGGCAGGTGACATGCTCAGGAGTTGAATGATTTCATTCTATATTACAATGTAATAATAGTAATAATGCGCTTCAATCATCCTGACACCACAACAACCATGGTGCTTGGATGATTGAAGCGCTAACACCAGGTGTTCGGAGTATCTTTATCTGCTGATTTTTTAAACTCTGGAATACACATTTCTATTGTGGTGTAGGATCTGGGCCTGCAGTCCCTCCATCCCTCTCTCCTTCCTTCTCTCTCCTTCCCTCCTTCTTTCTCTCTCCCTCCCTCCCTCTTTTCCTCTTTCTTTCTCCATCTCATTCATCTCAGACTTTAACCACACCCTCATTTGAACCATGCCCATATAAGCCACACCCACTTTTCATGTAAACCACGCCCATTTTCCCGATGCATTTTCCTTTTTTTGTGATGTCACCCCTACAAACGCATGCCCCACCCCATAATTGTAATAAGACTCCGCCTATAGCCAAAAAAGTGTCCCTATACATTTTTTTACAATGTTACCAACTATGCAACAGACACATATCAGAGATATGAACTGTTGGGGTAACATATTCTTTAGGAACGTATTACACAAGTTTGAGATATTCCTTAAAATGTTATTGCATTCACTATATCTGGTCTCCCACAGTACACAGAACATGGAAACACAATTGTTTTAGTAAATATAAACTGCTAAATACCTTTTCTTATCAGCAGTATATAGGAGTCTAATGACTTCTATCAGTATCTGGTTAAAGCTTGTAGGAGGAATTTTCATTCTACTCTGACTGTTCTATGAGGCTGCAGGACCCCTGACCCTCTGTCTGGACAGTGCTGATTGGCTCTGTGCTGATCACATGCACCCTCCCAAGAAAAACACACCAAACTGAGTATGTGCAGAGTGCCCCCCCCCCCCAAGGCTCTGTACTATCAGCAGATAGATTGGGGACTGTGGACGAAGGGGAGGATCAGAGAAGACAGGATCAAACAGCCTTTTTGCAAAATGTGGAGGATTAACCCCTTAGGTTCCACAGTGAGTATAGCAAGCATGCTTTACTGTATATACAGACTGATTTTACTGTTGTGGGTTTAGTAACACTTTAAGGATGCATAAGGACCAAAAATGTGGTCAGAGACCTGTAGTCAACCAGTGTATTTGGTTTTTCCTATTCTGATATTTTCCATTAGTACACTAGACTAGGTTGATACTGCTCATGGTTTTGCTTTATTAAAAGCAGCTTTAATTTTTATTTTTTGGGGGGCATGGGGGAGGTCATACATTTGTAAAGTCATTTTCTTGAGTGGGGGCAGAGTTTTTTTTTAATAAAATGTAATGGGGGACGGTCAATTTTGCACCAGCATTGTGTGATATCATTTATGGATGATCCCCTATGCATATATTTGTCATATGTTTAGTTAAAGTTTGATTTTAGTATAGTTTATTTTATGACAAACCTAATAAAGAGGCTGCTAAAAAAAAAACAAAATAACAAAAAAAATAAAAAAACTGAAATGCGGTTATTACAGGTTTATTTTTACAGAGAAAAAAAAGCATATTTGTGTGCTAACCTGGACCATTCAAAGCTTAACCACTTAAGGACTGGGCCTGTTTTTTAGATGTTTTGTTTACAAGTTAAAAACTGTTTTTTTTTTGCTAGAAAATTACTTAGAACCCCCAAACATTATACATTTTTTTTCTAACACCCTAGAGAATAAAATGGCAATCGTTGCAATACTTTCTGTCACACCGTATTTGCAGAGCAGTCTTATGCCGCGTACACACGATCGGAATTCTCGTCGGAAAAAACTTTTTCCAACGGAATTCCGCTCAAGCTGTGTTGCCTACACACAATCACACCAAATTCCGACGGTCAATAACACAGCTGCATAAAACACGTTCGACATCACTATAAAAGGGACGTTTAATGCTTCTGAGCATGCGTCGAATTGTTTCCGAGCATGCGTCGGAATTTTGCGTGTCGGAATTGCATACACACGATCGGAAAATCCGATAGAAAGGTTTTCCGTCGGAAAAATTGAGAACAGGTTCTCAATTCAAAGTCCATCGGAAATTCCGACAGAAAAAGACTGTTGGGCATACACACGGTCGGAAAATCCGATGAAAAGCTCCCATCGGACTGTTTCCATCGGAAATTCCGACCGTGTGTACGCCGCATTACAAGCACACTTTTTTTTTTTTTTAAAAAATACACTTATTTGAATAAAAAAATAAGACAACAGTAAAGTTAGCCCAATTTTTTTTATATTGTGAAAGATAATGTTACGCCGAGTAAATTGATACCCAACATGTCACGCTTCAAAATTGCGACCGCTCGTGGAATGGCGACAAACTCTACCCTTAAAAATCTCCATAGGCAAAATTTAAAAAATTCTACAGGTTGCATGTTTTGCAATACAGAGGAGGTCTAGGGCTAGAATTATTGCTCTCTCTCTACCGATCGCGTTGATACCTTACATGTGTGGTTTGAACACCATTTTCATATGCGAGCGCTACTCACGTATGCGTTCGCTTCTGCACGCGAGCTCGGCGGGACGTTTAAAAAAAAAAAATCTTATTCATTTTACCTTTTATTTTTTATTTTTACACTGTTTAAAAAAAAAATTGTGTAACTTTTATTCCTATTACAAGGAAAGTAAACATGCCTTGTAATAGAAAAAAAGCATGACAGGACCTCTTAAATAGGAGATCTGGGGTCAAAAAGACCTCAAATCTCATATTTACACTAAAATGCAATAAAAAAAAAAATGGCCCTTTAAGAGCTATGGGCGAAAGTGACGTTTTGACGTCACTTCCGCCCTGCAGTGTTATGGGGATGGGTGGGGGTCATCTTCTCCTCATTTGTCTGCATGCACAGCCACGGGAAGGATCCGATTGCCTCCGCCGCTGCCGATGGCTCTGGTAAGCGCCGTGGCGGGGGGGCCCTCTCCCACCACCGATAAAAGTGATCTCACGGCAAGTCCGCTGCAGAGACCACTTTTATCTCAAACCGGACCGCCGGCCGAACACGCTGATACCAGGGCCACGATATCCGTCCTGAAAGTGAGGACGTATATAGTCGTGCGGCGTAAATCGACGTGTATCACCCTGTGCTTTCAGACGGCTCCTGCAGCCTCCTGGGATATACGATGTGTCCCAGGAGGCTGTGGGCAGAAAGGGGGGTGGATTGAACCTCTTATTGCCTAGTCGAGAAATGCGGACGCAAGAGCCGTTACCTGTCAGAAAAAGGTCCCCGCTCCCAGAAAAAAAAAGCACCAATAATGTTACAGTAGGGGAGCAGGAGGAGGATGAGCGAAGTTCCTCTTTAAGTTTAGTTACATTTTCTTTAAAATTAGCACTATGGAAGGTACTTACATTGAATGAGCCGGGCCTATCACAGCCACTTGCCAAAGGTGGCAACTATACCCAACCATTTCTTCCCAACCTACATTCGTAAAAGCCGCACTATCTCCTCCCACAATGAGAAGTGCTCTATGAATGGAGGAGGTGGACCTTTAGTTCATCTACTCATGCTCCATTCATAGATCACTTTTTATTTTGGTAAGCTATAGCCCAGCTTTGATTAATGGAGGAGGGGGCATAAAGAATGGGCATAGTTGCCACTTTTGATGAGTGTCCCCCCCCCCCCCCGAGGTTCAATGGCAGCACACAGGACACTTTTAAGCGCTGGTTCACATTAGTGTGACTTCTGATACAACTTGAGTAGCACAGAGTCACATGACAAGGGAAGAAACATTATATTTAATGTCAATGCAACTCAGCATAGTGTGACTTTAAAAAAGTTCCTTTGCTACTTTGGAGTGATTTACAGTGTGATATGGCTCCACAAAATATGAAAACTCGCATCAAAATTGTGTCAAAACTCTCATTGCAGCAGTATAAACTGAGCATAAATCAACTATTTAAAAAAAAATACACATTTAACTAAACTTACTGTAAGACCCCTTTCACACCACGCCGCCCATAGCGTTGTCGGTAAAACAGGTTTAGCAGCGTTTTACCGTCGGATTTGCTGCGCATTTCGGCCGCTAACGGGGCGCTTTTACCCCCGCTAGTGGCCGAGAAAGGGTTAAAACCCCCAGCAATACGCCGCAATAGCGGCGTTTTGCCAGCGGTATTACAGCGCTGCCCCATTGACTTCAAGGGGGAGCAGCGGTGGAGGAGCAGTAAACACACCGCTCCTTCACCGCTCCAAAGAAGCTTCTGGCAGGACTTTTCCTGACGTCCTGCCAGCGCACCGCTCCAGTGTGAAAGCCCCAGCTGTTTTAGGGCGGATTGCAGGCGCTATTTCTAACGCTATAGCGCCTGCAAAACGCCCTTGGTGTGAAAGGGGTCTAAGTTTTAAATGGTCCAGGTTGGGGCACAAATTTCTGTTTTTGTTTTGTTTTTTTAGTGGTTTTAAAGGTTTATTCTATGCATTAAGGTAAAAATCTTCCAGTATCCGAGATCAGTGATCAGTAACACACAGCCACGCCCCCCAGAGTTAGTAACACGCCCCTAGGACACACTTAACCCCTACACGGCCACCCCCTGGTTAACCCCTTAACTGCCAGTGTCATTTACACAGGAATCAGTGCATTTGTATAGCACTGATTGCTGTATAAATGACAATGGTCCCAAAAATGTGTCAAAAATCTCTGATGTGTCCGCCATAATGTCGCAGTCACAATAAAAAAATCGCTGTTTGCCGCCATTACTAGTAAAAAAAAAAAAATTCTTAATAAAAAAGCTATAAAACTATCCCCTATTTTGTAAACGCTATAACTTTTGCGCAAACCAACCAATAATTGCTTATTGCGATTTTTTTTACCGAAAATATGTAGAAGACTACGTATCGGCCTAAACTGAGGAAAAAAATAAATTTTATATATTTTTGGGGGACATTTAATATAGCAAAAAGTAAAAAATTATGTTTTTTTTTCAAAATTGTCTCTTATTATTTGTTTATAGCGCAAAAAATAAAAACCGCAGAGGTGATCAAATACCACCAAAAGAAAGCTCTATTTGTGAGAAAAAAAGGACGTCAATTTTGTTTGTGAGCCACGTCGCACGACCGCGCAATTGTCAGTTAAAGTGACGCAGTGCCGAAACGCAAAAAGTGCTCTGGTCTTAAGCCAGCAAAATGGTCCGGTCTGAAAGTGGTTAAACATTTTATATATATTTTTTTTAATTCTATATTTTATTTTCAAAAGCATTTTTCATACACAAACATATACAATTTCATTGCATTGGTAACACAAAACATAACTTAGTTATATATCGTTTCATATTTATATCTGATTATACATATAAAAAAAACTAAATATATACACACATATATATAAATATATATATATATATATATATATATATATATATATATATATATACACACATATATATATATATATATATACACACATATATATATATATATATATATATATATATATATATATATATATATATATATATATATATATATATGTACATACATATATACACATACACACGCATACACATATGCACATAACATTTTATATTTACACAAGTTCCACTCACAGCCATACAAAATAAATTCACATAAACCTATTATATTATAATTGTTAGTACATAGTTCCAAATAGACATGTGAAATTCGTTTAGTTACGAATTCGTTTTCCGTTCAAATTCGTTATATTCTTTCATTCGTATCGTACAAATGATTTAGTAAAAATTTTAACGAATTATCAAATCGAACGAATATGAAAAACAACGAAAATACAAAATAATTAAATTAGAAACAACGAAACTACGAATGAATGAAAATCCGAAAACGAACACAGAAACAACGAAAATACCGTACAAAGATTCAAAAATAACGAAAATCAAAATGAACGAAAAAATTTGTACATTCGTAACTTTTTTTTTGTTTGTTAATTTGTAATTTTCCGTGTCTCTTACAATGGCGCTGCTTAACGTGCTTCGAATGGATTGAACGAAAAAATTCGTACATTCGTAACTTACAATGTAATAATAGCATACACATTACATAAAATTATGAATTATGCTCCGATTACGAATCTACGAAAACAATGTTACGAAAGTACGAATAAATCAATCTTACGAAAGTACGAATGTAACTAAATCTACGAAAATACGAATGCGTCCGAATACAAAATACAACGAAAATACGAATTTCGAATAAACGAAAATTAAACGGAAAAACGAATCAACTAAAAAATAACTCTACGAAAATACGAACGAGTCCGAATACGAACACCGACGACTTACGAATTTACGAATCGTTACGAATCAACGGAAACAAACAGAAACGAAACAAAACTAAACTAATTTTTCTATTGTGCAAATTTACCTTTATAACAATTCATAAAGGCTAATAAAAAGAGCCAAAACCATATACTTTGTCATTATGAAAGATCAGGTAAAAATGCCTATTTTGTGCTGTCAAATGATCCTTGTGGGCAGATGTCTGTCTCATAAGGGCAGAGAAGAGAAAAAATAAATAAAGAAGAAACAGTAAACAAAAAACAGAAAGAGAAAGAGAAAAAACACACCAAATATACAGACATGAACAAGACCTACACACACCTCTGGAAAAAAAAAAACCTTAAAGTGGAGGGCCGGGCAAAAAAAAAAATTAAAAGTCAGCAGCTACAAATACTGCAGCTGCTGACTTTTAATAATCGGACACTTACCTGTCCCGGGGTCCAGCGATGCGGGGGAACGAGACCCCCCCTCGTTCCCCGCTCCGCTCACGACGCCGGCATTCTTAATGTGGGAACCCGGCTGGGCTTCACAGCCGGGCACCCACTGCGCATGCGCGAGCGGCGCCGTGCGCCGTGATTCGACGCTCACTCATCTGGGACACATGACATGTCCCAGATGACTGTGCGTTGCCTACAGGAAGTGACTTTTAGCCCGGGCAATGAAGGTGGCAGACTTCGAGGGACCCCCTAGCAACAGGCATTTAGAGGTGAGTAAAAAATTTTTTTTTTTTCCAATTATTTTTTTTTTATTTTTTTTATGATTTTTAAGCCCCTTTTTGTTTTTTGGTTGCAACCCCACTTTAAGGATTTAGAGAAGCTCTGTAAAGAAGAGCAGAAAAAATTCCTCCTTTGCAACAAGTCATGTTTTGCTTCCGGCTCAAATACTTATTTTACTCACTGAACTCCAACTCAATTTATAACATTTGTATTGTGTTTTTTTCTGGCTTTTTGGTTGATATTCTCTCTATCATTTAAAACACACCAAGATAAAAATTATAGACCCTTTATTTCTTTGTAAGTGGGCAAACTTACAAAATCTGCAGGGGATCAAATTATTATTTTCCCCATTTTATGTACAAATAAAGATAATTTCTCTTTTTAATATAATTTCAGTTTTGTGTGGTATGACACTCTTAGAGCCCCCCCGACTCTAATCTTCAGTTCGGTGATTTGGAGTTTTGCTTTCTACCTAGATATTGAGGAGACATGAGAGCCAGCGGGGGACCCTAGAAGCGGAGGTTCAGGGCCGCTATGGAACAGGCATGTATAACATGTTTGATAGGCTCCTTTCACACTGGGGCGTTTTTTAGGCGGTACAGCGCTAAAAATAGCGCCTGTACACCACCTGAAAAAATCCGGCCCCATTCACTCCAGTGTGAAAGCCGGCGGGCTTTCACACTGGAGCGGTGCGCTAGCAGGACGGTCCAAAAAGTCCTGCTAGCAGCATCTTTGGAGCGGTATAGGAGCGGTGTATTATTGTACCGCTCCTTCCCATTGATTTGAATGGGACACTGTGGTAATACCGCAGCATTACCCCTGCAAAGCGCCGCTACGGCGGCTCTCTGCGGGGGATTTTAACCCTTTATCGGCCGCTCGCGGGGGGTAAAACCGCACCGCGAGCGACCGAATACCGCGGCTAAAACAACGGTAAAGCAGCGCTAAATATAGCGCTGCTTTACCGTCACAGCGGCTCCCGCCCCAGTGTGAAAGGGGCCTTAACCTCCTCCCGCCTGCACTGTAGCCGAAAGACAGCTGCAGCATGGGCCTTAATTGCCGGAAGGGCGTCCATATACGTCCTCCCAAAATTGAGCCGCCTGGACACTCCCTGTGATCAGAGAGTCAATGAGACACCGCTGATCACAGATCGAAGTAAGGGGCCCATCCCGACCCCTCTTCCTTCCTCTTCCCTGCTTCTGTCAGAGGGACATTGGTCCCGAACAGGGAGAGCCACTGCTGCTATGCAGTGCCCACCAGTGCCACCTGACAGTGTATATCAGTGCTGCATACCAGTGCCCACCAGTGCCAACTACTAGTGCCACCTATCAATGCCCACCAGTGCCACCTATTAGGGCCCATCAGTGCTGCCAAACAGTGCCCATCAGTGCTGCCAAACAGTCCCACCTATTAGTGCTATCAGTGTCACCTACCAGTGCCCATCAGTGTCGCCTATCAGTGCCCATCAGTGCCACCCATCAGCGCCACCTCTCAGTGCCCACCAGTGTCACCTATCAGTGCCCACCAGTGCCGTCTCATCAGTGTCCACCAGTGCAACCTACCATTGCCACCTATCAATGCCTACCAGTTCCACCTATTAGTGTCCATCAGTGCTGCCAAACAGTGCTCATCAGTGCTGCCAAACAGTGGCACCTATTAGTGCTATCAGTGTCGCCTACTAGTGCTTATCAGTGTTGCCTATCAGTGCCCATCAGTGCCACCCATCAGTGCCACCTCTCAGTGCCCACCAGTGCCGCCTATCAGTGCCCACCAGTGCCGTCTCATCAGTGTCCACCAGTGACACCTATCAGTGCCCATCATTGCCACCTTATCAGTGCCTATAAGTGCCCATCAGTGCAGCCGATCAGTGCCCATCAGTGCAGCCTCCTCAGCGCACATCAACGAAGGAGAATTACCTGTTTTCAAAATTTTATAACAAACTATGAAAATTCTAAATTTCTGTCTTTTTTCATTTTTTTGCAAAAAATTTTAAACTCAGCAGTGATTAAATACCACCAAAAGAAAGCTTTATTTGTGTGAAAAAAAAGATAAAAATGTAATTTGTGTACATTGTTGCATGACCGCAAAATTGTCATTCAAAGAGTGACAGTGCTGAAAGCTGAAAATCCCTGCCTGGGCAGGAAGGCGGTTTAAGTTCCCAGTAAGCAAGTAGTTAATTTCATTTTTTTTTTTAATTGCCTTTTATAATGTTTTAAGCTTTTTTTCACTGTACAGTAGTGAACAGAAATATATATTTTTTAATTTCAATTTTTTTTGGCAACCTTTCTATTAGGTTTGCCATATGCTCAGTTGAATGGTCCAGGTTTGTGACACAAATGAGCAGTGCCCTCTGAAAAAATACAACAGTATTTAT
>CM053031.1:240385416-240417529 GCA_028564925.1 Lithobates sylvaticus | reverse complement strand
TTGATGCTTAGATGGCCAAAGTTCAATCCTCAGTTTGGCCAAGATAGAGATAAAAAATCTGATCTTGGAAAGCCGAGGTGGAGATGATCTCATAGGTCCTGCAGGTCGGTAGGGAGCGTGCAAGCACGCTCCCTACCGACCTGCAGGACCTATGAGATCATCTCCACCTCGGCTTTCCAAGATCAGATTTTTTATCTCTATCTTGGCCAAACTGAGGATTGAACTTTGGCCATCTAAGCATCAAAATCTTTGTCCTTTTTCCCATTATTCCCAGATTCTTTTGGGGTAATAATAGGATGCAATGGGCGGAGCATTCGGTGCATCAATATTAAGCTTTGGCTCTTTAGCGCTCCTTATGCGATGATAACAAGTTTTGATCTCCATTGGTGGTGTCTGGTGGCGAAAGAATATGCACATCAACCTGTGGAATTGTTGAGCGGATACATAGAAAGAGTGGCTTCCCTGAGGAAGAAATTACATACATATGCACATTTCGAAACGCGTTGGATTTTCAGACTACTGTACATCCAGAGTCAATGTTTGCTCATGTCTCTGTATTGTATTTTTATTGTAGCATGAAATGGCCACTCACATATGATGTATGATATGTATGCAGCTACTGTGTAAATACACCTCCATTATTTGTGGATATCTGTTGGGATATTTTTTCTCTGCTTTTTCCCCTTTTTTTGCTTTTTGTATTTGTTTGATATATAAATAAATTTTCCAATATTTTTAAATATATATTGTTTAGTCGTTGACTACATTGCCTTAAAAATCCCATTTATTATGAGGTACTAAAAATCCACATTTATCAGGGATGATGGCAATGACATGCCCCTCTTCATGAGTCCAACTCCATTTTCACTAAAACAGCGGTGTGTCATGCAGTCTGTGCGGCCATCCATTAACAAGCCCCGCCTCCTCGGAACACTGATACAATGCTGGGAAACTGTATCAGTGTTCCATCTATCACAGACGAGGAGGAGGCGGGGCTTTGTTACAATGGACGGCTGCCGAACAGACTGCATGACACAGCGGGAGACACCCGCTGTTTTAGTTATCACAGGTACAGCTGCAGGTGGGCACAGTGAGGCTGCAAATGGGCACAATGAGGCTGCAGATGGGCACAATGAGGCTGCAGATGGGCACTGATGATACAGGTGGGCACAGTGAGGCTGCAAATGGGCACAGTGAGGCTGCAGATGGGCACTAATGATACAGGTGGGCACAATGAGGTTGCAAAAGGGCACAGTGAGGCTGCAAATGGGCACAGTGAGGCTGCAGATGGGCACAATGAGGCTGCAAATGTGCACAGTGAGGCTGCAGATGAGCACAATAAGGCTGCAGATGGGCACTGATGATACAGGTGGGCACAGTGAGGCTGCAAATGGGCACAGTGAGGCTGCAGATGGGCATTGTTTACCCAGTAGCTGCTGCATTTCCCACCCTAGGCTTATACTCGAGTCAATATGTTTTCCCAGTTTTTTGTGGTAAAATTAGGTGCCTTGGCTTATATTCGGATCGGCCTATACTCGAGTATATACGGTACATAGTGTGCACTCAGGATCACCAGTAAAATGAACATGGTATGAGTTGGGTCATTCATAAATATAAGTTTCTTGTTATTTGTGGTAAAGTAATGGTTTTTACTCACTTGAAGGGGTTGACATTGCAGACAGCTACAGCAGGGAACACCGTGGTGGTGAAGCCAATAGAGAGAGACACACTGACACCATAGGACAGGTATGTTTGAATGACAACCCCCCACTGCCAGAATACGAGGCCTGCGAAAATCAGAGTCAATATGAACCACATGACCCTCTTCTTTGGTCCTTCACAAACAACGCGCTTTGGCCCATGAGTATTAGTATTGTTGCAAAACCAGACCAGCAGCTCCTTGTAGGTGTAACCGGGGCCCTTTTGCATGCGGTGCAGGGCCCTTATGAAATACAGCTTAGTCCTCTTTATCATCACCTGCAAGAGTCACAAACATTACAATCAACGTTAGAATTAACATCTGAGTATCTCACATCTGTTCTTTTCCCCTTTCCCATTCCCTTCTCTTTCTTTCCTCCATCTTCCCTGCCCATTACCCTCACACATGGTTGGGAAATGTCTGTATTTGTCGGTCTGCGCATGCGCGGCCGACTTACGAACATTTCCGACTTAAGAACAGGCGGGCAGTCCCTAACGAGTTCGTAACTCGGGGACCCCCTGTAATGTGATTCATATACAGCTTAAAATGAGTGATATGGTGTTTTGGGGACATGCTTCTGGTTCCAGCCATTGTGATTATGGCAGTGCCCCCATATTCTAGGTTCTCATGCCGTATGAAGTGTACCTGCATTGTAATAAGATAATATAGATCTAAGATAAGTGAATAATTAACATCTGACTATTTGCTGTGAGCTATTGTACTCGCATAATAGCCCCGCATCCTTTACATCTTAATAAACAAGCCTACTGGCATCTTGAAAGAAACAGAGTAATAAACCATTATCAACAATTTAGCTAAAAAGCCTGGATTATTCTTTATCCTTGTTACATGATCTAGAATTACACTCCATACTTGCCAGACAGGAAATGCCACATTTCGCTGTTACAAATGGGAAAGTCATGTCCCGTGTAATAAAAAAATAAAAGAATGCCATGAAAAGAAGAATTACACAATGCCCTTATAGAGCTAAAGGGCACTTATCATCTAGGAAAATGCAAGCATTTTATCTGGAGAGAAATCAAAACTGGTTAAGGCACCAACAGCAAATACACTATATTGTCAAAAGTATTGGGATGCCCGCCTTTACACGCACATGAATTTTAATGGCATGCCAGTCTTACATGTCGTACATGACGTACACACGGTCGGATATTCCGATGGAGAAAAGAAAGTCCAATCGGATTATGTTGTCTGAAAATCCGATCGTGTGTGGGCTGTAGCGGACTTTTTTCGTCTAAATTTCCGACGAAAAATTTTGAGAGCAGGATCTAAAATTTTCCGACAACAAAATCCGATCAGACTTTTTCTGATCGTGTGTAGAGAATTCCGACGATGCTCAGAAAAAATTAGGAGAAGAAAGCTATTGGCTACTAGCCTCTAAGTAGTCCTGCCGTGCGTGTTATACGTCACCTCGTTCGAAAAGATCGGATTTTGATTTTGATTTGAACCCTACGGACTAAGACTGGGATGCTGTTAAAGTTCATGTGTGTGTAAAGGCAGGTGTCCAATACTTTTGACAATATAGTGTACATGATTATCCACCTGATTACTTTGCACTTAAACCCCCCTCGTGACCAGACCAATTTTCAGCTTTTGGCGCTGACGCACTTGGAATGACAATTGCGCGGTCATATGACACTGTACCCAAATGAAATTGTTATCATTTTTTCCCCACAAATAGAGCTTTCTTTTGGTGGTATCTGATCACCTCTGCGTTTTTTATTTTTTGCGCAATAAACAAAAGAAGAGCGACAAATTTAAAAAAAAAACAATATTTTTTACTTTTTGCTATAATAAATATCCCCAAAAAATATATAAAAAAAATTTTTTTTTTTTCCTCAGTTTAGGCCGAAACGTATTCTTCTACATATTTTTGGTAAAAAAAAAAATCGCAATTAGCGATTATTGATTAGTTTGCGCAAAAGTTATAGCGTTTACAAAATAGGGGATAGTTTTATAGCATTTTTATTAATATTTTTTTTTTACTAGTAATGGCGGTGATCAGCGATTTTTATTGTGACTGCGACATTATGGCGGACACATCGGACATTTTTGACACATTTTTGGCACCATTGTCATTTATACAGCAATCAATGCTATTTAAATGCATTGATTCCTGTATAAATGAAATGGCAGTGAAGGGGTTAACCACTAGGGGGCGGGGAGGGGTTAATTATGTTCCCTGGAGTGATTCTTACTGTGGGGGGAGGGGACTCACAAGGGGAGGAGACCGATCGGTGTTTCTCTGTACACAATATAGTGTACATGATTATACATGACTATAACATGAGTACTGTATATGGAAAGAGGTGCAATGTTAATCTATTTAGTCTATTTTCAGTTCTTGCAGCCATATTATAGGTATACTTTAGGTATATCTAAAGCAAACATTTTATTTTTAAATTTAAGATTTTAAATATAGTATAGGTGGACCCTATTCTGGTCCTAGACTGCTACCTCTCCGATAGCAACAAAGGGAGCGCTCAGCAGACGGTAAATTCTTGTGTACTGAGGAGCACCTGGTTCCAAAGTTCATCTCATTTAAAGGACTCAATTAAAGGTGGCCACCTTTAGTGCTGTCCGAAGGCTCTAGTCTTCAACAAGCCCTACCACAGTTCCCATAGTGAATTCTGTCATTATTTTATTAAAAAAAGAGAAGTATGGGAATGGAAAAAAAAAAAACATACATATTAACCTAAGTGGATACAGCGTCGATCCGATGCTGCATCTGTCTCCTGCTGTACTATGTACCGCTACTCATTCACATTGGGGGGCCATAACCCTGGTATTCTCTTCTTCAGCCGGTGGTCCGGTTTCCGATAATAGTGGTCTCTACGGCGGTCTGCCATAGCTTCCATAACCCTGGTATTCTCTTCTTCGGCCAGTGGTCCGGTTTCCGATAATAGTGGTTTCTGCAGCGGATTCCACCGTGCTCCGGTGCCCTCCGCCACTTACAGGAGCCGTCGGCAGAGGCGGAGGCGATCGGATCCTTCTTCCTGCTAGGCATGGAGACGATTGAGGGGAAGATGGCCCCCCACCCGTCTCCATACCATTGCAGGGCAGAAGCAACGTCAAAACTTTACTTCCGCCCATAGCTCTTAAAGGTCCATTTAAAAAATATATATATATTTCAAATGACAAAAAAAATTTTAAGTTGCATTTTAGTGTAAATATGAGATCTGAGGTCTTTTTGAGCGAGAGCAATAATTCTAGCCCTAGACCTCAAAACATGCAACCTGTAGGATTTTTTAAAATGTCGCCTATGGAGATTTTTAAGGGTAAAAGTTTGTCGCCATATCACGAGCGGGCGCAATTTTGAAGCGTGACATGTTGGGTATCAACTTACTCGGCATAACATTATCTTTCACAATATAAAAAAAATAAATTGGGCTGACTTTACTATTGTCTTATTTTTTAATTCAAAAAAAGTGTATTTTTTTTTTCCCAAAAAAGTGCGCTTATAGGACCTCTGGAGGGGCTGAGTTGTCCACATACCCCAGTATCTATTGAGCCAAGAAGGAGGTGATCATCCCATGAACTGCCTAGACACTTACTACACTACATCCCAGAACGCTGACCTTGATTTGCTTTCATTTGTCCAACCCCCCCAAATGCCTTTTGAACTGGCCTCACTTTCTGTTTGATTGCACTAACCACCCACTTATTGAGCCTGACTTTACACTGTTGAACATCACCACCCCCCATAAGTAATCATCAGTTTCCTTCCGTGCCAAAACTGCCCCAACTTTGCCAGCAGAAGCCAATTCTAAAATCTGCCCACATTACTACATTCCTGAGGGCAGAACTGAGTTGCTGTTATAAAGTTAAATTCCAAGGCCTAATGCCGCTTACACACGATCTGACTTTTCGACGGACTAGGTCTAGCGGACCTGAATCCGTCGGACAATTTGATCGCGTGTGGGCTCCAGCGGACTTTTCTTTCCCAAAAGTCAGATGGACCTAGAAATAAAACATCTTTCAAATGTTTCCGATGGACTCGAGTCCGGTCGAAAAATACGGTCATCTGTGTGCTAGTCCGACGGATGAAAACTGATGCTAGGGCAGCTATTGGCTATGGCTATGAACTTCCTTATTCTAGTCCGGTCGTACGTCATCACGTTCAAATCCGTCAGACTTTTGGAGTGATCATGTGTGGGCAAGTCCGTTCATTTGAAAGTCTGGTGGACCTCCACTGCAAAGTCCGTCGAAAAGTCCGCTCATGTGTACGCGGCATAAGCCTAGCCTCTTTGTCTGAGAGCCCTCAGTCACTTGAGATATAACCTTTAATTTTGAGTAGTATTGTTTATGCTTCTAGTACTGCAGCATAAGCTGGGTCTGGCTCTAAAGGTACCTTTATTGGTTAAATTGTACATGTTTTGTTGTAATTACCGTATTTATCGGCTTATAACACGCACTTTTTCCCCCTTAAAATCGGGGGAAAGTCGTGGGTGCGTGTTATACGCCGATACCCCCCAAAAAAATTACAAAAATAGCGACCGTCGCCGAAAAAGGCCGAAGCGCCGCCGAAAAAGACTGAGCCGACTGTTCAGCTCCGCTCGTAGTCCCGCCTCCCTACGCTCGCTCCCGAAACAGCTGGGAGGCGGGACTCCGAGCGGAGCCGAACTGTCGGCTCTGTCTTTTTCGGCGGCGCTTCAGCCTTTTTCGGTGGCGGTTCAGTCTGTCTCAGCGGCGCATGCGTGGTCTGTCTCGGCGGCGGGAAATTTATGACACTGGGCAAGCTACAAATGACGCTGGGCAAGCTACAAATGACGCTGGGCAAGCTACAAATGACGCTGGGCAAGCTACAAATGACGCTGGGCAAGCTACAAATGACGCTGGGCAAGGCTGCAAATGACGCCGAGCAAGCTGCAAATGACGCCGGGCAGGCTGCAAATGACGCCGGGCAGGCTGCAAATGACGCTGGGCAAGGCTGCAAATGACGCCGAGCAAGCTGCAAATGACGCTGGGCAAGCTGCAAATGACGCTTAAAATGTAAGTTTTTTTTTCCCTAAACTTCTCTCCTAAAACTTTTTTTCCTTAAAATTCCCTCCTAAACTTGGGGTGCGTGTTATACGCCGGTGCGTGTTATACGCCGATAAATACGGTATGTACATTGACAATGTTATACCAATCTGCTTTGTTATACAGTTTACTTGTCCTTAAGTAAAGGTCAGTGTGTGCCATCTTTGTGTGACTGCTATGAGTTCCCAGTCAAGGTATTTCTGTTGGTGTCAGCAAGGGTGAGGCCTCGCCTAGGGCCAAAGAGAGCAGAGGACCCAAAATTACCAGCGGCTCCTGCATGAATATAAAGTTTCATGTCATGCCTGCAGTGATTGGGTTGAATCCAGAGCTATCCAAAATGTACACATTGTACCATGTTAATGATGGTTATTATACAGTGCTACAGCTATAATTCTTATTATGCAATACATTTGTGAAAACCCAGTCATAGGAAATAGACACCCTGTCTCTAGAACAGAAACAAAAGGCCCGCTGAAAGCATAATGTGGAAACACCTACATACACGCACAGTCTACAAGAGGTAGCCATGTGAAAACTAAGAAGCCGCCATGATTTTTTCAACATATCTACAAGCAAACCTTGGATCTTTGTTAAAACAGTACTTACAGATAAAGGTGATATGCCTGAATAAGAACACAAGAAAAAAATAGCATTTTCAATAATTTCTTTCAACAAAAATATAAAAAAATGCAATGGTCTACTGTGGAAAAGTAAGTAAATCCTTGGCATCATAGCCATAGTTCATAGCCAGTAGCCAATAGCTGCCCTAGCGTCGGTTTTCGTATGTCGGACTAGCACACTGGATTTTTCGTCGGAAAGATTTGAAACATGTTTTATTTCTAGGTCCGTCTGACTTTTGGGAAAGAAAAGTCTACTGTGAAAAAGTAAATCCTTGGCATCATAGCAGGCATTGCCCCCTTTAGAAAAAAAGTACTTCTTGTAGGAAATTTTTATAACCGCCCACTACTCTCTGAAGTTTTTGCCCACTTCTCCATGCAAAACTCTTTCAGTTGCAAGATGTTTTCTGGGTTTCTTTGCATTAATGGCCTATTTCAAATTCCCACTACAAACTTTTTATGGAAATCTAATTATGGCTTTGACTAAATAACCCTGTATTTCTTCTTTTATGAGCCATTCTTTGGTGGATATGCTGGTGTGCTTGGGATTCTTATTGTGTTGAATGACTCATTTCCTGTTTACCTCCAGCATTTGGACAGATTGCATCATATAATCATCAAAATTCATAAAATGCAGAATGAGAGATGACTCAGTGACCATGAGCTGCCCATACCTTAAAGCAGCAAAGTAGCCCCAACTATAACATTTCCATCAAAATACTTTACAGATGTTATTAGGTTCTTCTCCTGAAATACTCTCTTTAGTTTGAGGAAAACATGTCTACTGTTACTGCGAAAAAACAACTTTATCTTTGACAGATAAGTCTTCAGCAGATTGTTCCAAATAGTTAGTCTTTCAATGTTCAATGGAAAACTGTAATTTTGCGCTAATGTTTTTTTGGACAACAAAAGCTTGTTCTTAACATACCTCTTATGAAACATAAGAGGTATGCAACATAACTCTTATGCAAGTTAAAATGGTGCAATCTCTTTCTGATGGTAGATGCATGCACTTTGATATCAACTGTTTGAAGAGTTAACTGAACATCCCACAGTGAAATTTTGGAGTTGTGGAGACTTCTTTTAGTATCAAATGATCAGCTCCTGGGTTAATTTTGGTAGGCTGACCAGTCCTGGACAAATCAGCAGTTGTTCAAAATCCATACCACTTGAAGATTATTTTCTTTACAGTGGAATAACTGATATCAAATCATTTATTCAATCATTTTAAATCCCTTGCCAGACTCATAGACACCCACCACTTTCTTTCTGAGGCCCTCCATTGATTTTGGCATGATGATATCACACAGATGTCTGAGATTTAAATAAGACCCGTTTCATCTGCTACTTCCTAAGAAGGTTCTAATCACTGGCATCTAAACCAGAATACTGGACTCTAGTTTCATGGATTTGAGGGGGTGGCTAATGTAAGGGTGTACTTACTTTTTACCATATCACAAATCTGCATTTCATTAAATTTAGATTATGAATATGAAGACACTGTGTCAATTATATGTGACATTTGTAAGTGTGAATTGGAAAGTGTCAGAGCTTGCTACCCCCTCATGTTCACATGTTATTTTACTAACCAGTGGGAATGTGCAGACAGGCATGGGCAAGGTTTGGCAGTATAAAAAACATATCTTGGTTTGTCCTATTCCATTATTCCTAGCTGAAGTATTCAGGTGACCGGCCTGCTGGCTCTCAATGCTATCTCTCCCTCCACTGTATAGGGGATTCCAAGAGGCTAAACAAGACAAATCTAGATACTTGTACTTGTTGGAAATAAAAAAAAATGTAATCTTGAAATATTTATTAGTGAACACAGAGCTATATTCATTTGTGTCTTTTATATATGCCTGGACTTCAAGTTTAGGTGGGTAGTATAAAGAGGTTTATCGCATTACATGGCACTGTAACAAATTAAAGCAAAGCTAAACTCCCTCCACCCCCCCCCCCCCCCCATGTTTTTTTCCCCAACTTACCTGAATTGAGGTGTTCTCTTCAAAGCGCATACTTACCCACGTAGCGGGTCCTGTCATCTTGGTCTTCAGCTGGCTGCCTCTTCCGAGTGTAGACCAATCCGATGACACCCTTCCACGTCCCTTCCACGGTTTGCCCTCCAAACTGTCCTCCTGCTTTGTGTGCCAATCCTGCAGCCTCCTGGGAGATGTGATGTAAGTATCCCAGGAGACTGTAGGATGAGGTACACGTCAATCTGGCCTAGGCCATTAAAAGTGTTTTCTTACATCTGTTTAATATATATGGAGGTTTTCAATTTATTTATTTAACATTTTTTCTAGTGGTTGAACTTGCTGGTTACCATTGCTGCCATTACTTTTGAAAATTCTAGCTTCCTGGCTATCTCTAGCTTTAAGTCACTTACCTAAAACAAGTATAAAGCTTACTGGCTTGACTTACTCAAAGAGTAGGGAATGTTAACTTTCCAGGTAATGAATTGAAGCTACAGTATGTTCCCTTTGAATATCCATTCATGTACAAGCATCAAGTAAAAAAAAAAATGTTTTGCTTTCACATGATAGGATGAGTAAAGTTAGCATAGCTTCACTTTATTTCCAAAGATTAGTAATGATGGTTTTCTTGCACATGATTGGGTATACTCTGCAAAGGGAAATTTACTTTACCTTGCTCATCATGCTAAATGCAAATTATCTATGCAATGTGACCATATTTACTCCTCCACTATTGCGACCCCAAAGTCGCACGATTTAGAGTGCGACTTTGGAGTGTGACTTTGATGCGACTTTGAGTGCAGCTTTGATCCAACTTTACACTCTCTGGCTCAAAGTCACATCAAAAGTCGCATCAAAGTAGTGCAGGCACCTTTTCAAAGAACGGAATGGATGCCATTGAAATCAATGAGCTGTGACTTGTCGTGCGACTTTATGTGTCCAAAGTCGCATGACAAGTCGCACTAGTGGAAACGCAGCTTTAATAAATCAAATCCAATGAATTCTAAGAATTCTCCAACTTTCATTTGCTGCATGCTTATTCCGGGTCATTGACTTATAATTTATGTCAACAGGCCAGTAAACTAGCATTTTTGGGAAAAGGCCAGTAACAACAGCCTCCATATTTCCCCCACAATGTTTGTACTTGAAAGGATTGATTAGTAAGGGTGTTGGCCTTAACATCTCTTGAAAACACCCGCACATTGCAATGGGCTTGAGTTACTAAAATAGTAGAAAATGTTTACTTTGCATATTGAAGTGTCACTTAGCTTAGTAAATGGGGTACGGCTAAGTTAAAATGCCTTTAGGAAAGAAGAACCAATGATGTGCAAGGAACATTAAAAAAAAAAAAAAAAAAAGATTTTTTGCTAACACCTGATTGGATGAGTTAGCACAGCTTCATCTCATCCACTAAGCTAATAGAAAATTCATTGTGTGAAGTGAAATTTCCAGTAGCTTAGTAAATGAAAATGAAGTAAAACTGCATATAACTGAGAGGTGAACATGATTATACCTTATTTGCTTAGCTAATGGAAATTTTACTTTGTTAAAGTGTATGTCAGGGCAAAACAAAAATAAAAAAACACATGCAGTAGATTTCTGCAATCCATGTACGGTACATTGGTAATACGAAGAGCCGGCAAAACTGTAATCCTGTAATAGTGACAATAAAACAATAAATCTGACGCGTTTCAGCAATAGCCTTAGTCGTAGCTGATCCATGTAAATTCCCCAGTGTATTATCCCTGCAAGTACAGAATAATACCTGATATAATTGCTTTGAAATACTGCTGTGGGCTGAAAGCACACAGCTCTTTTGTGGTGTGAGTGGTGTCAGCCCTGCCCAATGTCTTTTGCTAAACTACTTAACCACTCCCACTCTCAGGTCTGTACAATAAGGATGAGGCGAACACCCCCCGGTGCGCACCAGAGCATCCGAACAGGCAAAAAAACAGGCAAAAAATTCAGATGAACACTCAAAAAACGTTAAAGTCCATGGGACACGAACATGAAAAATCAAAAGTGCTATTTTAAAGGCTTATATGCATGTTATTGTCATAAAAAGTGTTTGGGGACCTGGGTCCTGCCCCAGGGGACATATATCAATGCAAAAAAAATGTTTTAAAAATGGCTATTAACCCCCCTGGCGGTAATCCCGAGTCTGGCTCGGGGTGGAACTTTAGTACCATAAGCGGTAACCCCGAGCCAGACTCAGGCTCGCATTGCAGGATACAGGGAGACTTACTTACCTTGTCCCCTGGATCCTTCGATGTCTCCCCGCTGTGTGTGCGAGCTGTCTCCTCGCTCGATTCACACAAAGCCCGCTACAAATCGAAGGGAGAACGAAGATTCGCAGTACAGGGACCCCGGCTATGGAATGCTCTACCAAACAACATCCGCATGAAAGAAAACCATCAGGCCTTCAGGAAAAAACTCAAGACCCACCTCTTCTAAACATGGCATCCCAACAAGAGCAGTCAAGCGCCTCGAGGCGATTCAGTTCGCAGTTGCAACGCTATACAAATCATTCATTCATTCATTCATTCACACAGTGCCCGAGTGCCGCTGATCTCCATTCCCTGCAACGTTACGACGCACGGGAGCGGAGATCGGAGCCAAATTCAAAAAAGTAAAAACACACAATACACATACAGTACACTGTAATCCTACAGATTACAGTACTGTATAAAAAAATTACACATCCCATTTGTCCCTAGTGGTCTGTCCAGTGCCCTGCATGTAGTTTTATATTATAAATACTGTTTTTTTTCTGCCTGGAATTTGGAGATTGTCCATAGCAACCAAAAAGTGTCCCTTTAAGTCAAAAGTGATTTTAGACCAGCTAGAAAACAGCGATAATAAATTAGAATCACTTGAAGAATTGAGCGATAGCAATTTGTGGGGAAATTCGTCATCAAACACTAAATCTAATGACAGCGACAATTCTGCAACTGGGCAAATTTCAGTGTTTTTGATTTGATTAAATTATTTAATAATTTTTATAGTTATTTATTATATTTTAATTTATGATTTTGTGTTTATCATACCCGGTATGTCTACTAGACTCTGGTTTGAACAGATTTAAGTGAGTTATTCCTAAGAATTGCAGGTCTACAATATAAAAAGCCAAATTTCCATGCAAAATAATTGTATCGCTTTCAGCACCTAAAACCAGAAAGAATCATACCGCCAGGGAGGTTAAAGTGAAAAAATAAAAATGAAATATTCCTTTAAATATCATGCCTTGGGGGTGTTCTTAGTATGCCTGTAAAGTGGCGCATTTTCCCATGTTTAGAACAGTACCACAGCAAAATGACATTTCTAAAGGAAAAAAAGTCATTTAAAACTGATCGCGGCTGTAATGAATTGTCGGGTCTTGGCAATATAGATAAAACTCATTGAAAAAAAACCACATGGGTTCCCCTCAGTCCATTATCAGGCCCTTTGGGTCTGGTATAAATATTAAGGGGAACCCCGAACCAAAAATAAAAAAAAAATTGTGTGGGGGTCCCCCCAAAATCCATACTGGGCCCTTCAGGTCTGGTATGGAAATTAAGGGGAACCTTGCGACAATTTTTTTTTTTAAATGGCATAGGGGCCCCACCCACTGGTCCCCAAAGAGTATGACTTAGTGTCCGATTTGTCTGCCGCAATGTTGCAGTCCTGCAAAAAATTGCTGATCCCCGCCATTACTAGTAAAAAAATAAAAAGAATTAAAATACGTAGCAGAATACATATTGGGTATGTTTTATAGCAGAAAGTAAAAAATATAGTTTTTTTATCAAAATTTTCGGCTTTTTTTTGTTTATAGCACAAAAAATATAAACCGCAAGTCTTTTTTTATTTGTTGCACAAAAAATATAAACCGCAGAGGTGTTAAAATACCACCAAAAGAAATCTCTATTTGTGGGGAAAAAAGGATATATCGATTTTATTTGGGTACAGCGTTGCATGACCGCGCAATTGGCAGTTAAATTAACACAGTGCCGTATTGCAAAAAATGCCCTGGTCAAGAAGGGGGTAAACCTTCCATAGCTGAAGTGGTTAAGTGAACAGCCTCTTTGCCTTTAGTAAATGAAGCCAAATGCCTGCCTTGCAGTACCAATAATATCACACCATTTTCCCCATCCCTCTTGTAACAGGTGAATTCTCAGAACTCGTAAAAATGGGTTTCTTACACAAACTCAGCCGTGAACTCTGTCCTGTACAATTTTTTATTATTATTTTTTTATTATTTCTAGGATTGTTTTGTAAAGCTGGAAGTTTTACAGTTTACAGCTATTTGTTTCAGAGATACAGAGAAACGTTGAAACCTTGAGGGCAATAAACCGTTACAAGAATCAAGAATTGCGCACTTTGTTGACAAAACGTAAAGATAAAACAACTGTAACTGAACGTTTTCCCACAAAGTGCAGTAACAAATGTTATGTTGTCAAAACATTTATGCGACATGCATGCGTGTGAAACGTGGTTATAGCAAGCAGATAAGAAACCGGTAAAAATCAGCCTGTTTTTTCCTGCAAGTCATAAAGACTCATTTTCAAGTTATAGTTAGCCAATAAAAAAAAATAATATGATTATATATATATATATATATATATTTTTTTTTTTTTTTTAAAGAGAGAAAGAAAGCCATAACTAGTGTGCCTAACCTTGTTAAAAAGTTAAATATACTGTTAAAAAACATATATAAACATATATATTCAAACGAAAAGAATATGCAATTCTGTTTAGCCTGTCTTGTGATCCAGACGCCCCTTTTAGACACCATAGCCAAGACGATAACCACACTTTTCTTCTTCTTTTTTTTTTATACCAAATTTTATTTGCAAATGTTTTCATTGTAAGTAAAAACACACAACATGTCAAACAAAACTTATGTTAGATTCACACTTGTGTGGGTTGGGAGCTCTCGCAAAATGACATGTGTTCCCAACCTGCTTTTTTAAAAGCGTGCTGCTTTTTAGCAGATTTGCAGGGGTGCCTTTAATTGCTAATGGCACCCCCATGTATCAGCAAGACACCTGCAGTTCTGTGCAGCAACATTTTTTTTTAAAAAGGGTCTGCGACTTCATTACCTGCATTTCTGTTAGTAGGGCAGCTCATTGAAATTAATGGGCTACCCAACCTGCAGAACATGGGTTGCACAAGTGTGAACCTAGCCTAAAGCCTTGTACACACGATAGGATTTTTCACAGACAAAGTGTCAGACTTTTGCCTGGATTTTTGTCTTGCATACAAACTGTACACAATTGTTGGCCAACAAACACGAACATAGTGACGTACTACGAGGCAATAAAGAGGAAGTTCAATTGTCAGGCGTCACCCTTTGTGCTCCTTCTGCTAATTTTGTGTTAGTAGAAGTTTGGAGAGTATTGATTCATGCTTTTAATTTCACGCTTTTAATTTCACGCTTTTCATTTCGTACTTTTAATTTCACGCTTTTCATTTGGCACTTTTAATTTCGAGCTTTTCAGGTAGTTTCTGAATGGCCGTTTGTCAACCAGCTATGTTGCGGAATCGGAGGAGATAACGTGTTACTTATTATTGGCCTTGGAGTTATTGCTTTGACCCAAGTCAAGTCCAGGAACAGGAAGAGGAGGAGTTATTGGACAAAAAATTGGTTGCTTTATTAATCGTGACCAATTATGTCATATGCCTTTGCTGCGGGAGCTCCAGGAGAATAATCCGGATGATTTTCAGAATTATCTCCGGATGACGGACCCCTGCTTTCACCAACTCTGGGCATTGTTGACCCCCCTATATTAAACATGCATGCATATATTAAACATGCATGAGGCTTTTATTTTATTTTTTGTTGAATAATGATTTGATTTGGTATATTTTCTATATTTCTGGATGCATAGAATCCCCTTTTGGTTAAGTTCTATTGGCAGATAGCATGTCTAATTTTATTTGTTTTCTTTTTTTAATGCACAATAAAAAAAATTGTGTAGAATAATACTTGGCTATGTGTTTTACTTTAAATGACAGTTTGGGGGTAGGCCAGTACATTTTCAATAATACAATGTAACATTAACAAGGGACACCAACATAGTTGTATCTTTGAGATTAAAAACTACAGGATAATAGTGTTGTGGTAACTTGGCCAAAAAAAAAATAATGCCAAAGAAAAAGCATAATAATATTATTCTTGATATCACTAGAAAAATAAAGCCTTTGAAAATACGTTTGGCAGAACTCCATGAGTATTACCAGCAAAGCAGCTTCATTATTATCCCATTAAAGAAGAGAATTGTGCGCTGCATTTCGAGATTTCATAATTTGCCACGTCACGAATGTTAATTCTCCATTACGAACGCTAGTTTACAAGACCGACCGCTTTCGGCTCTTCCTTGCTTCAGAGCATGCGTGTTTGTACTTTGGACTTTTGTGTGACGGACTTGTGTATACACGATAAGAAAATCTGACAACAGACCTTTGTCTGCCCGAAAATGTACTAGCCTGCCATCGAATATTTGTCAGCGGAAAGTTGGACAATTGTCTGATGGAGCGTACTAATGGTCGGATTTTAGGCAAACAGTCTGTCATTACACAATTCCCGGACGGAAATCCAATCGCATGTATGAGGCTTAAGGCTGGGTTCACATACATTACAGTGCCTTGAGAAAGTATTCATACTCCTTGAAATGTTCCACATTTTGTCATGTTACAACCAAAAGTTACAACACAAAGTGGCACATAGTTGTGAAGTGGAAGGGAAATGATAAATGGTTTTCAATTTTTTTTTTTACAAATAAATATGTGAAAAGTGTGGGTGCATTTGTATTCAGCCCCCCTGAATCAATACTTTGTAGAACCCCCTTTCCCTGCTATTACAACTGCAAGTCTTTTTGGGGATCTCTATCAGCTTTGCACATCCAGAGAGTGAACTTTTTGCCCATTCTTCTTTGCAAAATAGCTTAAGATCTGTCAGATTGGATAGACAGCATCAGTGAACAGCAATTTTTAAGTCTTGCCACAGATTCTCTTACGTGGAAAAAGTGTAAACGGAGCAGAACATCTCTGGGGATATGGTCTGGTAGGTGTGCTGGTTTGGGAAGGCGGTGGATTCTATCAATTGTGACGTCCAGGTCCGATAGATCAGGCACAATTTGTTTGAAAATGTCAGCGGTATAAGTATGGAGGTCAGATTGCTGGACTGATTCGGGGATCCCCCTCATCTTTACATTGTTCCTCCTGGACCTGTCCTCAATGTCTGCCAGCTTGTCTCTGATTCACTCTGCCTCCCCTTCTTTTTCCTCGTTAGCATCTACCAGATCGTTTATGGTGTCTGCATATTCCCCCATTTTGGTTTCTATATGGTCTATTCTGGATCCCATGGCGTTGATTTCCTTAGTAAATCTGTGCATACATGATGCCATGTCAGATTGGATGGTGCTGCGAAGGGACATTAGCATGTCCTTCAGGACTGTGTCCAGAACAGGCTGGTTCTGAGTGGGGAATGATTCTATGGGTTCAGGGAGTTCCCTCGTGTCATTGTCAGAATCTGTGGCCAGGCTGCCCTCAGTGTGCGATCTATCGCCATCCATCCTGGGTTTGGATTTTACTGGGCTGCCAGTGGATGGGGATGGAGGATAGGAGTGGTGATGGTTGTTGTGCTGGGTATTATTGTGTTTGGCATTACCTTGTTTGGATGCCGGTCCGCGTTGCACAGCTCCGTCTGTGTTGTAGGCCCGGGCGCCATCTTGGATCCCTTTGTCAGGAACTCTGGCGTAGAAGTCCGTGAGCCGCTGAGGCTTTCCAGCGGTCCTCCGTTTGTTGGGCATGTTGCCGGGTGTTTAGTAGGGGTGTCGCTTCGTAGCAGGGTGGTTTTTGTTTGTGGATGTGCCCGCTATTAGCCGCTATAGTTCCCAGTCTCCGGAGCTCCAGGATTAGACGTCCATCCGGAACTCGCGTCAGGCCACGCCCCCCTTGCCACAGATTCTCAATTGGATTTAGGTCTGGGCTTTGACTGGGCCATTCTAACACATGAATATGCTTTGATCTAAACCATTGCATTGTAGCTATGGCTGTATGTTTAGGGTCCTTGTCCTGCTGGAAGGTGAACCTCCTCCCCAGTCTCAAGTCTTTCGCAGACTTTAACAGGTTTTCTTCTAAGATTGCCCTGTATTTTTCTCCATCCATTTTCTTATGAACTCTGACCAGCTTCCCAGTACCTTCTGAAGAAAAGCATCCCCCCAACATGATGCTGCCACCACCATGTTTCACAGTGGAGATGGTGTGTTCAGGGTGAAGTGCAGTGTTAGTTTTCTGCCACACATAGAGTTTTGCTATGACCAGAGAACCTTCTTCCACATGTATGCTGTGTCCCCCACATGGCTTCTCGCAAACTGCACATGGGCTTTCTTTCAACAATGGCTTTCTTCTTGCCACTCTCCATAAAGGCCAGATTTGTGGAGTGCATGATTAATAGTTGTCCTGTGGACAGATTCTCCTACCTGAGCTGTGGATCTCTGAAGATCCTCCAGAGTTACCATGGGTCTCTTGGCTGCTTCTCTGATTAATGCTCTTCTTGCCCGGCCTGTAAGGTTAGGTGGACGGCAATGTCTTGGTAGGTTTGCAGTTGTGCCATACTCTTTACATTTTCGGATGATGGATTGAACAGTGCCCCGTGAGATGTTCAAAGCTTGGGATATTTATTTATAACTCAACCCTGCTTTAAAATTCTCCACAACTTTATCCCTGACCTGGTGTGTTCCTTTGCCTTCATGATGCTGTTTGTTCACTAAAGTTCTCTCTTTTTTGTGGGACTGGGTTTTGTTGTGCTGTTCCTCTATTTGCTCTGTGTTCGGGAGCTGCGGTTCGCGGTGTGAGCACCTTCCCCCTCACCCCATTTTTGCGTCAGGTCATGCGGGGGATTGGGTGGGCTTGTCTCTACCACAAATCGATGTCACACCTTCATGCCATGTGCGCAATGTCCTCATAGGGCTTCCTGACACTGACATGTTTGAATTTTTACATCTGGGTCACCTTATGCCTCCATGGCTATCACCTTCTCAACTTTCCCGGTTATCAGATATCCATATTAGACATTTTGGCAATGAAGAGAAAAGGATATATAGTGTAATACTGCTAAATTTATTCATAAAAAGCCAAAATCATTACACTTACATCAAACTTTTAAAAACGTGCAAATAAACGCAACCTTGGCATGCAAACAACCATCACTAGGTCTTCCCCTGCTTAAGCCGGTCCACACCAACTGTATAAGTTCAACACACCATATGACTCTATGGATGGACTTTATATGATTGCACTTTATTTGATTTGCACTAAAATTGCACTGAGCACTTTATATTGTTAATTAATACTTTGATATTGATTATATTTATGTAGGCACTTTATCATATACTGTTTATTGTTTATTACTCATTGGAGCATAGTATAACATTCACAATTCATTTACTTGTTTTTTTTTACCTTGCACTACAGCAAGTCATTTTTTTCTTCTAAGGTTTCAAAGCTTCACAGCTGTGGCACTGTGTGCTCCTCCCTCAAACTGCTATAAATTTAGAGGTGGGCGGTTGGGGTCAGTAAAAATGAGGACCACCCACCTGTTTTTACTGCCCCTCTGATGCCAGTGTGAACCTAAGGGTGCCCCAGATAGCAGTAAAACCCAACAGGACTTCTAGCTGGCCACACAACAGTCCAATTTTGATTACATTTTGATTTTCAAAATGTTTGTTCGATTTTCTAATGGTTAGTGGGGGTCCAAGTCCAAGTTTGTTTTCAATCTTTGAGGAAAAATTTTCTCAAATGAATGAATTTCTCACTGTGAAATTTAGTTTTCTTTTGGGAAAACTCGTACATATGGTAAATGAAACCTGTTTAAACCACTTGCTTACTGGGCACTTTCACCCCCTTCCTGCCCAGGCCAATTTTCAGCTTTCAGCGCTGTCACTCTTTGAATGATAATTGCGCTATCGTGCGCATGGGTCGTGCTACACTATACCCATATGAAATGTTAATAATTTTTTTCACACATTTTTTTCACACAAATAGAGCTTTATTTTGGTGGTATGAGCACTGATTGGCAGCACTAATGGGCACTGATTGGCAGCACTGGTGGGCACTGATTGGCACTGGTGGGCACCGATTGACAACACAGGTGGGCATCAATTGGCAGCACTGGTGGGCACTGATTGGCCGCACTGGTGGGCACTGATTGGCCGCACTGGTGGGCACTGATTGGCCGCACTGGTGGGCACTGATTGGCCGCACTGGTGGGCACTGATTGGCCGCACTGGTGGGCACTGATTGGCCGCACTGGTGGGCACTGATTGGCCGCACTGGTGGGCACTGATAGGCAGCACTGTTGGGACTGCACTGATAATCAGTGCCTTGATTGTCCCTTTCACACAAGCCGGTTATCGTCTCTCTTCTCCTCTCCTCACACTGTCAGTGTGAGGAAAGGAATGCCGATAACTGGCTTGTATTTACATAGTGTTCAGCTGTCATTGGACCCAGCTGATTATGTGGTAAAGAACTGCTGTGATTGGCCCTTTCCCCCGATCTGTGTTCAGCTGTGGGGCAGTTGGGCAGCACGATCACAGGGTGCTATCCATGGATGCTCTCCCAGCAATGTAATCCCTATGCTGTAGCTGTCTTTCACCTATAGCACGGGCTGGAAGAGGTAATAGGTCTGGGATTCCATTCAAATATCAGGTCTGGATGAAATTTTAATGGCTTTCAATAGAACATGGGGTTGATTTACTAAAGGCAAATAGGCTGTGCACTTTGCAAAGTGCAGTTGCACTCTGAAAGAGCAGTTGCTCCAGAGCTTAGTAAATGAAGTAAAGCTTCACTTTGTAAAGAATACCCAATTACGTGAAAGAAAGAAAAAAAACAGCATTTTTTGCTTGCACATGATTGGATGAAGGAAGTCAGCAGAATTTCTGCTCATTTACTAAGCTTTGGAGTAACTGCATTTGCAAAGTGCACCGCCTATTTCCCTTTAGTAAATTAACCCCAACGATGGCAAGAAAGAATGTTGTGACAAAAGTTTTTTCTATGTACGTTCAAACGAAATCCAAATCACTTCATTCAAAACCAGCGCCGGGACAAGTGGTGGGCAGGAGGGACGGCTGCCCTGGGCACTGTGTATCAGGTGGGGGGAGGGGATACCACAAGAAGATGGGGGAGGGGATTTGTGTTGGGAGGTGGAATGAGAAGAGCAGAAGGGGGTAAGAATTGTTCTAGGAGGGGAAGGTTCAGGGATTGCTTGGAGTGGTGATTTGGGGGGTTTGTGCTAGAAGAGGTGATATGGTAGAGGGGGAGGGGGAATTGTGGTATGTGTGCTGACACATAATGTTCATACATCTTGGGGGGGGGGGGGGGGGGCAGGCTGGCATGTTTGCCCTGGGCTCTAGGAGACCTTGTCTTGACACTGTTCAAAACTAGAAAAGAAGTGTATGCTATGCAATTTAATAGAAAGTATCCTTTAACCACTTAAGGACTGGGCCTATTTTTCAAACTTTTTGTTTACAAGTTAAAATACGTTTTTTTTTTTTTAGATAATTGCTTAGAACCCCAAACATTATATATATTTCTTTCAGACACCCTAGAGAATAAAATGGCGGTTGTTGCATTACTTTATGTCACACCGCATTTGCGTAGCGGTCTTACAAGCTCAATTTTTTTGGAAATAATACACTTTTTTTGAATTAAAAAATAAGATAACAGTTAAGTTAGACCAATTTTTTTCTCTATTGTGAAAGATAATGTTACGCCGAGTAAATCGATACCCAATATGTCATGCTTCAAAAATGCACCCGCTCGTGGAATGGCGACAAACTTTCTACAGGTTACCAGTTTTGAGTTACAGAGGAGCTCTAGAGCTAGATTTCTTTGCGCTCGCTCTATCGATCGCGGCGATACCTCACATGTGTGGTTTGAACACCATTTTCATATGCGGGCACATCTTACGTATGCGTCCGCTTCTGCGTGCAAGCTCTGTGGGACAGGGCACTTTACTCTTTTTTTTTTTCTCTTATTAATTTCCTTTTTATTTTTTATTTTTACACTGTTCTTTTAAAAGAAAAAAATTGTGTTACTTTTATTCCTATTACAAGGAATGTAAACATCCCTTGTAATAGAAAAAAAGCATGACAGGACCTCTTTAATGTGAGATCGGGGGTCAAAAAGACCTCAGATCTAACATTTACACTAAAATGCAATAAATAAATGTCTTTTTTATTTTTTTATTTCCCCTTAAGACTATTGGGCATAAGTGACGTTTGACATCGATTCTATCATCCAATGTTATGGAAGTGAGTGGGGGCCATCTTTCACTCACTCGGCTCCAGGCCTGTGAGGGGATAGGATTGGATAGTCTCCGCGGCTACCGACGGCTCCGGTAAGCGGCGGAGATGACCGGAGCGCGGTGGGAGGTGTGGGCACCTCTCCCGTCGCCGATCAAAATGATCTTGCGGCGAATGCGCCGCAGAGACCACTTTTATCTGAAAGCGGACCGCCTGCCATTTAAGAGGATACCGGGAATATGGCAGCTATATGCTGCCATACCAATGGTATTCCATGTCAAAGTACCGACGTATAACGACCGCAGCTGGCCCGTAAGTGGTACATGTGAAAATGTCTATAAATGTTATAGATGGAAACGCCATGCTTCCGCTGAATACCTCCATGATTATCAGCTTCCAGAAAAAACTTAATTCAGCTAAGCATACACAAGTCTTAAAATTGGCACAGACATTAGATATTATTATTATTATTATTATTATACAGGCTTTATATAACGCCAACAGTTTACGCAGCGCTTTGCAATGTAAAGGGGAGCAGTACGATTATAATAAAGTAGGACTAGGAGGGCCCTGCTCATGGAGCTTACAATCTAAAGGAGGGCTTACAGTCTTACTAACCAATACTGGTCTAATAGCAACAGCAGTCATTCATCTGAGCTTTACAGCTGCTTTTAGCAGATTCTTTACAAGTGAAGGACTTGCTGTAGATCCGCATAGCCTTGGGACGTTGCAGCAAAAGGGTTGCAATATATTGTCCCATATTCATTTACCTAATTACAGTTAATGACTCTCAGATACTGAAATAGCTTTGAACTACCAAAAGCACAGATAGAAGTGGTTACCTCGGAGTGACGAGATATGTTGCTAGTGATGGTCATTGTGGTCTGCGATGATGGTTAAAGGAAGCGGGTAATCTGTTGAACGTAGGGCAAGCTGCAATGTAAAAGAACATAAAGCACATACAGATTTAGTAACTTTAGCAGTTGACAATTATTGCAGAAAAACAACATTTATCCTTAACCACCTACCTGGATATACTCCTTCATTTCCAGACTATTTTTCTATTTTTTAGTGCTGTGATAGTTTTGCTGACAATTACTCGGTCATATAACACTGTACACAAATGTATGTTATAACAATTTTTTTTAGACAGATAGGGGTTGACTTACTAAAACTTGCTGGTGGTATCCAATCAGCTTCTAACTCCAGTTTGTTTAATTAAAGTGATTGTAGAGGTAAAATAAAAAAAAAACAAAAAAAAAAAAAAAATATCATACTTACCTCCACTGTGCAGCTCGTTTTGCACAGAGTGGCCCCAACCTGCTCTTCTGGGGTCCTTCAGGGGCTCTCGCCCCACATCTGATAACCCCCTCTGAGAGGCGCTCTCCTGAGAGGGTTCCCTTGCGGGCGAGCTCCGAGTCCAGCATTTGCCATCCATAGAGGCCGAATGCAGGACTTGGCCCCGCCCCCGCCCCCGTCATTGGATTTGATTGACAGCAGCGGGAGCCAATGGCTGCACTGCTATCAATCTATCCAATCAACAGCCGAGAACCCTGGGCAGAGAGACAGTGCATCCCTGTGGGTCAAGTTTGAGGGGTCAGGTAAGTAAAAAGGGGGGGGGGGGGGGGGGGGTGGGGCGGTCACTGACAGGTGATAGGACCCATTAAGGTGAAAAAACACGAAGGTTTACAACCCCTTTAGGCTTTGACCAAAAAAACCTGGAAGATGGAAGCTGATGTTTTTTTTGCATAGCTGCAACAGATTTTGCACGCTCTGGTTTTAGTAAATCAATCCCATAGAATTTTCTTTCGATGATATTTAATAACTACTGGGTTTTTATGTTTGACTATTTAAAAGAAAAACAGAAAAAATAAAAACTGCCACTTACATTTCTAGAGGGTTTAAAATGCCAGTACAGTACAATCACCCCCGAAATTGTTTAGTTTAGGACATAAAATATACAGTGCAGCAGTCAGAGTGCAGAGATCAGGACAGAGCAACATGCAGATTTCAGTGGTCAGCCCCCCCTTGTCAGTAGCGAGTGCTCGTTTAAATGTTGGTGGTCAATGATGTGTGCCCCCTTAAATGTTGGTAATTGGTGGTGAGTGCCCCATAACTGTTGGTGGTCAGTAGTGTATCTTGCTGCTCAGTGTGCCCCATTGTGGTTAATATGCCCCCTTTTTTTGGTACTCAGTAGAAGCAATGTTACTTACAGAAGCGATTAGAGGCAGAAGGGATGGGCTGTGTTGACGTTTTTTGTTAACACTTGTGATCACTGTGATTCAGAAGGTGCAGGGCCACTCTGATTGGCTCTTTGCATTTTGCCGGTGATCTTCACTGTTTATTGACAGTTTGTTCACAGGCAACTGCCAAGAGTAATTTTACTGCTGGCCAGCACCCTGAGCAGGCACCGCAATGTACCTTTACGTCACCCCTCTTGCGCACTGCTGTGATTGGCCCAGACACCACGTAATCGCTGTGCAATAATATGTCAACAAGTAAACAACAGTCATAAATGGAATCCATTCATGACATCATTGTTTACTACTGTGTGTGATCTGTGATTGGTCACCTGTGATCACATGGTACCTGGGCCAATCACAGCACTATGTAACATGTGATAGCTGTGGCCAAGCATCACAATAGTAAACAATGAGTCATGAATAAAAGCCATTCATGACATTTAAAAACAATTTCCGTTACAGTGTAACATGCAATCATAGTGTAAAAAAATAATCCCTGATCACCCCCCTCCCAGAGTAGTACTCTGATGACAGTGTGTAAAAAAAATTGTAAAAAAAGAACAAAAATGTTTCAAATAATAATATAATAAAATAATTTAAAATATATAATTTTTTTTTACATACTGTCACCAGTCAGTATTGCTGATCCCCTGACCACAACAGTCATATGATGACACTGTACTACATTGGTGACAGTATGTTAAAAAAAAATTGTGAAACATTTTTTTTTTTTTATTTATTTATTTTCCCAAAAAACTGTGACAAAAAAAATGACTATTTCAAAAGACTATCCATGCCTTTTACTAAATAACTTGCACTACTTTCCAAAAAAGGGATCATTTTTTTTTTTTGTCCTGTCCTGGCAATAAATGAGATAGGTAGTCAGTACATCAGGTTTGATCAATTTTCAAATAAATACCATAGATTGTGGACCTTTTACACAGACTAAATACCGTAATATACAGTACATTGATTTGGGTTATTTTTTTTTTTTTTTTTACCAAAGAAATGCAACAGGCTACATTTTGGCCTAAATTTATGTAGAAAGATTATTTGTTTGCAAAATTTTACTAAGAAAAACATGTTTTTTTTCTTAAAATGTTCAATATATTTTGTTTATATAGCAAATAAAACAACCCAGTGGTGATTAAAAACCACCAAATGATACCTCTATTTGTGTGAAAAAATAATATCTATTTCATTTGTGTACATTGTGGCATGACCTGAGCAATAGCCAGTTCAAGTAGTGCAGTGCTGAATAGCAAAAAATGCCCTGGTTAGGTAGGGGATAAATTCTTCTGGAGGTCAAGGGGTAAAGACATTGGCTGCCCATGTGTGATTCCTGAACTGAAATTGTGTCAAACTACCTGCTGTTCTTTTACAATGACACTGTAGTAAGGTATTAGAGGTATGTTTATTTTTTGGAGTTGGAGCAGGTAAGTGTTTTTGCTGTCGGTGTTTTGCTGCGGACAGGATGTGAGAGCAATTCTTGCTAAAGTGAGATGAATTCTCATCTTAGACAGTTGTCACCGGATCATTTGACCCCACTGGAGGATTTTCCCTCATATTTTGCTCTCATTAAAAAAACAGATTTTGAGATTTTGCTTTCAGTCCCGGTGACAATGGTCACCAGAAAAAATAGAGATAATGAATCTACCCAGTGGGGGCACAGACAGCAATAAGAAAATTAGCAGAAGGTATAAGCCTTCCACACCCTATCCAAAATTAAAAAAATTAAATAATGTTTTGCCTTTATAGACACATTAAAATTTTAGAAAAGGTCAAATGTTCTGTTTTTTAAATATTTGTTTCTGAAAAAAAATTCTGTTTTCCATTTTTCAACCACCTGACACTTATGTACAGAGGTAAAATTGTGGTCCTCAACCACCAAATTCCACATGTATGCATCGTTAGGTAGCCATTGTTTCTGGCTGACAGCCCGCTCACTGCGCACTCTCAGCACAAAGAACGAGCTGTCGAAGACAGCTCTTGGTCAAGGCTACAGATCGGTAGCTGGGAAAATTTTCACAAAGAATATTCATACTGTATTTAAACTGTGTTTAAACTGTGTTATGAAAGGGGCACCCTAATGACGTCAGACGCATGCTGACGAAACTCGCTGGGCAGGACTTCTCGGACACATCACTTCCGCCATCTTGGAATGCAGGTGGAATGCAAACCGACATTTCCACGTTGTTTTTAATGCAAGATTTTCTTCTCAGTACTGTAACTGTGATTCTACTTCAATACATTTTAAAAATACTACACCATGAGAGGTTCCTTTTGCCTCCCTCCTTATGCAAGCCTTACACTGAGAGTTTAAAGGTGCAGGAGTGCCGTTACTGCTGGTCTGGCTTGGGATGACCTCCTAACATTCAAATCTTTGGCTTGATACAAAAGTGTAGAACAGGAGAATAGAACAAAATAAAAAAGGGGGATCTCAGAAAACCCTTTTACCTGTGCACCCTGGAATGTAAACAAAGCGATATACAGTGCAATAACAAAATCAAAATCAGTGTATAAACAAAGCAGCAGGTAGTAAGGCTCAAAGCCTCAATGTGTGAAGAAAAATAACTGTGATTTCATACCGTGCTAAAAACATAAAAAAATATATAATCATGTATTTGTGATGAATATCAAGTGAATATAATATACAAAAAAGTCCAATGATCCACCACCGATTAGTTAGGCCCACATAAAGTGCTGGTAATTCTTCTATACATCAAACGTGACAGTGAAGAAAACATATATGGCTAATGTCTCCAGTGCATTTCCTTCCACCAACTTCTAGGCAAATGTCCTACTCACCAGACAACATTGACACCCATGACAGGTAGTCAAAATCAGCAAGATAAACGGATGTCCAAAGAAACGGCAGCTCAGGGTTTGGCACAATCACCAAATGGAAATGGAATATACATCAAAAAGACAAGAACAGAAGCTCCTCATAGTGCAGTGCCATTTAGAAAATGTATTAAAAATATACAGGTTGCACTTACATAAGCAGAAGATAAAATTGCATTTGTAAAATGGCAGGGACGCCAACAGCGTTCCACCTGCGTTCCAGCGAGTGGTGGAAGTGACATGGCACGTATCACGGGATCCAACGCGTTTCATGAACAACGTCTGACGTCATCAGGGGTCATGTTGCTGAAAAAACGCGTTGGATCCCGTGATACGTGCCACGTCACTTCCGCCATTGGAACGGAGGTGGAACGCTGTTGGCGTCCCTGCCATTTTACAAATGCAATTTTATCTTCTGCTTATGTAAGTGCAACCTGTATATTTTTAATACATTTTCGAAATGGTACTGCACGAGGCGTTTGTGTGCTTGTCTTTTTGATCTATATGCCATTTCCATTCGGTGATTGTGCCAAAACCCTGAGCTGCCGTTTCTTTGGACATCCGTTTATCTTGCTTTTTTTGATTGCCTGTCATGGGTGTCAATTTCGTCTGGTGAGTAGGACATTTGCCTAGAAGTTCGTGGCAGGAGATGCACTGGAGACATTAGCCATGTTTTCTTCACCGTCACGTTTGATGTATAGAAGAATTACCAGCACTTTATGTGGGTCTAACTAATCGGTGGTGGATCCCTGGACTTTTTTTGTATATTATATTCACTTGATATTCATCACAAATACATGATTATATATTTTTTAATGTTTTTAGCACAGTATGAAATCACAGTTGTTTTTCTAGAACAGGAGAATGTTTTGAAACCACCATCTATCAACTAGATACCATATGCTGTTCTTGACTTCCTGTAATAGGGGTCAAGAAGTTCCGGTGAGTGAGTTAGACACTTCGGGGTTGAATCACATTATTATATTTATGGTCAGAGCCCTCCGATCTTCGAGAGATATGAAAGAAAACACATAAACACGTCACAAGACTAACAACATAAATAGACCTGAAGTGTGCCCTGGGCCTGCTGTAAGGTGAGCCCTGGTGAGCTGGGCGATAAGCCCTGGTGAGCTGGGCTATATGCCAAGAGAAGGGCGCATACCTTGACAGTAAATGGATACTTCTGTAGAGAAGGATGTTTTGAAAGAAGTACTCTGAGAAGGGAAAAGGGTGGGTGGGTACCTTGCACTGGAACCGACACAGCCTGTTGTGGGTGGTCTGGTTAAATACCCTCCGGGCTCCTCCCATAATTACAGGCCACCATGCTGGCCTTCTTATTTATGGTCAGAGCCCTCCGATCTTCGAGAGATATGAAAGAAAACACATAAACACGTCACAAGACTAACAACATAAATAGACCTGAAGTGTGCCCTGGGCCTGCTGTAAGGTGAGCCCTGGTGAGCTGGGCGATAAGCCCTGGTGAGCTGGGCTATATGCCAAGAGAAGGGCGCAAAAGACGCGGTTAGGGAGGTAATTTGGTATTGTGTGAAAAGCCAACTGTGTGTGGCGGCATGACATGGAAGCCAGGATGTGATGGAGGTCTCCTGTTGTCGCCCTGGGGTTTGAGGCTAGTAACCCGTGAGACAAGTTCCGGGCTGTACAGTAGGCCTTTAGGGCATTTGAGATAACGATAGATTAATGAGGCAGGTAGTATCGCGAAGGTGTTGTTCAGATGCGAGGTTAACTACAACCAATGTGGGATAAGAGACATGGTCGGGTCGGTTCCAGGTTCCTGCGAAAAGGACGCCGCAAGGTTAACGGGTAATGTGACGGCTAGAGTATTGTTTGTCTGGGATGTGGACGCAGAGGACCTCTGATTGGTGCTGCGGGGATAGTGGCACCGGCCTGTGCGGGAAGGCCATGATGGCCAGCGACTTGGACCTATGTATAATACTGGCTGTGGCTTGGTTGTCTGTGGTAAACGACCCTGTTTGTCTTGCCCGGTTGCTGCACCAGATGTGGCCTGCTGCAACAATGGGGTAGAGTTCGAACAACGAGGAGGACTAAGTGATCCCGGGAATCAAGAGGATTCTGACAGCCATGGCCCTGTGAACCCAAGATGGCCAAAAATTGAGACAGGAGAGAAAAAAAAAAAAGGGGGGGGGGAATATGGGCGTGTTGTTTTGTTTTTTTTTTTTTTTTTGTTTGTTTTTTCTTTTCTTTCGAGTTTGAAAGACAGGAGAAAATATATGGGCGTTTGTAGCTTGGGGAAAAGGGGGGGGGGCAGAGCAGGATACCTGTGCGACAGGTATGGGGACAAACAGGGGTTGCGCGCGAGCGCTGAGTGGGATGTTCCTTGGGCCTATATGTAAACTCAGGGGATGCGTGACACCCGAGGTGAGCCAGGAGGTGACTGGCCGGGTAGCCGATGCTCGGGTGTCCGTCTGTGCTCGGCACGGACTGGTTAACCAGAGCCCCCCCAGGGCGGCACTGGGGGGAGTGGCTACTGATTGGTTGCTAAGTAGGAATGTTTCGATCTGTAGCAATTTGACGTAGGTTCGGTCAGCTAATACTTGCACTGCCAGCAAGTCATGAGATTAGGTGACCTTGTCTGCGTAGTGAAGGCTTGTGCTTCGAAAATAGAGTGACATGCATAGAAGTATGTGACAGTTACTAACGCCTGGAGATTTTAATCAAAACTATGGTGTTCTGCTTGGATGGGGAGGGGAGATGTGGGAAACGAAGCAGGATACCGTACGACGGTATGGTAACAATCGGGGATGCGCGTGAGCGCTGGGTGAGTTTGTCTCTTTGGCCTGTTTGGAAACTCAGAGAATGCGTGACAACCGAGGTAAGCCAGGAGGTGACTGACCAGGTAACCGATGCTCGGGTGTCCGTCTGTGCTCGGCACGGACTAGTTCAACCAGAGCCCCACCAGGGCGGTACTGGGGAGAGTGGCTGCTGGTTGGTTGCTAAGTAGGGATGTTTCGATCTGTAGTAGTTTGACGTAGGTTCGGTCAGCTAATACTTGCACTGCCAGCAAGTCATGAGACTAGGTGACCTTGTCTGCGTAGTGAAGGCTTGTGCTTCGAAAATAGAGTGACATGCATAGAAGTATGTGACAGTTACTAAAGCCTGGCTACTGAGCCAAATCTGCATTTAATAAATTAGGGGAGGGGGGGTGTGAGAACGGAGCGGAATACCGTGCGCCGGTATGGGGAGATCGGGGATTGCGCGTGAGCGCTGAGTGAGATTGTTCCTCTGGCCTATTTGGAAACTCAAAGACTGCATGACAACCGAGGTGAGCCAGGAGGTGACTGGCCAGGTAACCGATGCTCGGGTGTCCGTCTGTGCTCGGCACGGACTAGTTAACCAGAGCCCCCCCAGGGCGGTACTGGGGAGAGTGGCTGCTGATTGGTTGCTAAGTAGGAATGTTTCGATCTGTAGTAGTTTGACGTAGGTTCGGTCAGCTAATACTTGCACTGCCAGCAAGTCATGAGACTAGGTGACCTTGTCTGCGTAGTGAAGGCTTGTGCTTCGAAAACAGAGTGACATGCATAGAAGTATGTGACAGTTACTAACGCCTGGATACTGAGCCAAATATGTGCGTGAAACGAGGATATGTAGTGAAAGGTGTGTAGAGAGAAAGTAAACTAAAAATAACAACAACCTATGCACCTGCTTGCTACCCTAGTGCTAGAGTCTCTGTTGGGGGTCGAACCTGGTAGACCTGGTACCTACGATAGGGTGACATGAAAATATTTTTTTTTTTTTTTTTTTTTAAAAGATGGGTTGCAAGAGCTGATTCGGGACCATAGCTGACCCCCTGGTGAAGAGATGCAAGCCCTCGATTTTTTTTTTTTTTTTACCTGGGAAAGAAAGAGATGGTCTGATCCTGTTCGTAGGAGAGACCAGGTGGCAACTTACTGATCTAAAAGGTGAAAAGGGATAGAGAAAGGCGTGAGTAGCTGTGTGGGCTACTGGAGACGATTGGCCGCGGAGGCCGAAGTAGCAAGCTGCAGCGATGGCAGTGACTTGCGTTTAAATGGGTTGCCGCGGAGGCAAGGAGTGGGTCGGCTTGCGGAGGTTGCAAGGTGTGGGGGCCCATGACACAAACCTGCGGTGCTGCAAGATGTGTGGGGGATGGCTGTGACTTGCGTTTGAGATGGGTTTGCCGCGAAGGCAAGGAGTGGATCGACTTGCGGAGGTTGCAAGGTGTGGGGGCCCATGACACGAACTTGCGGTAACTGCAAGAAGTGCGGGGGATGGCAGTGACAGATGCTCTGATGGACTGGGGGGGGGGGGGCAAAAAGGGGGAACTGACCTGGAAGGGTGAAAAAAGGGGGTAAAGAAAACGTATGAGTAGCCGTGTTGCTACTGGAGATGACAGGTGTTTAAGCAAAATGCAGAAAGACATATGCGTAGCCGTGTTGCTACTGGAGATGACAGGCGTAATGCCGGATGCAGCAAGATGTATGAGTAGCCGTGTTGCTACTGGAGATGACAGGCGTAATGTCGGATGCAGCAAGACGTATGAGTAGCCGTGTTGCTACTGGAGATAATGGGCGTTTATGTAAAATGCAGCAAGACGTGTGGGTAGCCGTGTTGCTACTGGCGATGACGGGCGTTATGCTAAATGCAGCAAGACGTATGAGTAGCCGTGTTGCTACTGGAGATGACGGGCGTTATGCCAAAATGCGGCAGGATGTATGAGTAGCCGTGTTGCTACTGGAGATGACAGGCGTTTATGCCAAATGCAGCAAGACATATGAGTAGCCGTGTTGCTACTGGAGATGACGGGCGTTATGCCAAATGCAGCAAGACGTATGATGTGGTGGGTTTGCAGTGTTTGCAAGGTGTAGGAAGACTTGCAGCGTATTGATGTGTGTGTAGGATTTATTGTGCGCAACGGGATAGGCTTTAAGAAAGTGCAGCTAAAGTACTGCTGTATTCATACTTTCGGATGTGACTTTAGTCTCTCGAGTGCATTAGGTAGAAAGTATGACAAAACATGAAAGATGACATAGAACGACTTGTGAAGCCGAAAGTGCGACTTTGCGACATGGACATGATAACGTAATGATTCGAGTTTAGTAGGAGTGGTAACGACAAAGTCCTACCTGCGACAGTGAGTGTGTAGCGATAATCGAAAAATATATGACCGATCTCGTGAGCCCAACTGTATGGACATGTGTGGGTAGGCAGAAACAGTCTCTGCGATGCCTCTGATGTGGATCAGTTTGAAAAGGTATGAGATGAGTCCGATATAAAATCGGTAGAATCTGATACAATTGGTTTGTAGGGTGTATGCCATCTCTTCCTGTGACCGAACACCTGACCACACCCATCCCCCAGGCTAGCCAGTGCAGAGAAGGCACCAGGTGGTTTTAATTACACCTCAATCAGCCAC